>LUCH01000765.1:41274-66637 GCA_013368495.1 Paragonimus heterotremus
AGTGACCTCAAGAGATTCACGTATTTCTCTGGTACTCCCTTGCGAAGGAGACAGCTGGCTGGAAGTTGGATGGCCAGTAGGTGTTACTAATTTTGACTTTTACATTATAATCAGGTGATTCTATCATTGGAATGGCGACTTTCAAGTTATTTGGCTCTTTTTTGTTGGTCTAATTTATGGAATCCATATTTGATCGTCGCTATTAGACTTAGAAAGTGTAATATAATCAGCAATTGGTCTATAGAACCGATGTATTGGGGTTTTCTGGATGTTGTATAATTATCGAATAAAAAGAGGATAACAATATAATCTGTGTTGTTGGGAGTACTGGGGGATATACAATCATTCCCCCTAACCGTATTGGAGATATTCTAAGAAATCATTGTCGATTAGCTTCAGGTAAAATGGATCCAGTCGTATTTCGTACAAAGCTATCATACCAAGCTGCGATCCAGTGTTTCGAAAACATTGCTATAATAATTGTGTTACATTGCAGTGGAAAATGTCTCAACTGACCTTAGTTGTTTGTTCTGATCGGGAGCACTATAGTCTGTATGCTTTATTTTTTCTCAGTATTCGAAGTCACGCTTTTCGGTGTGGTCACTCTGCGCTCCTCAATATTACGCACTTATGTTCTTTATGATGCTTTGTTTCCCACTTGCTTGCATCTACACTAACTCAGATTGAGGCGACTGTTTGGCGGTTCTAGCCATTCAAAGCTAACGGTGTTCAGTCTAACATCGTATGGTTGACGGTTGATCCAATTGATGCTGAACTCTTTACATCCGGCTATTCTAACAACGTGGTGTTTGATCCATTGTAATGTGTATTCCTACTACTTAGCTGTGTGCTTCTGTCAATCATACATTCATAGATCCGAGTAGTCGATCCGGACAGCGGCCGTAGCGGATCATACGATTTCAGTGGTTCCCGCTGCCCGTCTCCTCCGACGCGACCCCTTCGATCCAGACTAAGTGTCCCTGACTCACCACGTGACCCACTCACCCCTCCATTTGCTGCGTCCGATCATCATTTGTATGCGAACCTGGCTGCCTCCTGCGATGAAAATGGCATGGGCGCCACGCCGACCGTAACCACTGGGAGTGATCCCCATGTGTATCACTCGATCGCTGTCACGGATCGCTCAGCCTTTGGTGAGGTTTACTCGTTGTCTGTAATTCATATTATCTGTCCGCTATCTTGATGTGATGACGGTCGTTCTTCGGAATACTTTAGCTGATGTTCATCTGGAGCCCATTTTGTGATGGTTTGAGAAACTGATCAGTATTATCCCTGAAGTGTGTTTAGTGGCATTTGCATGTATCTCTTGAACCCGAAGTAGTTCGGTAGCTGCAACTCTGTTTGTTCGAGCCCCGGCTATCCCGCATACTCCCGTCTAGGTTTGGACGTTACGAAATCATAGCCCAGTTTTGATAGACAATAATCCCTTTACATTTGTCTGTCTGACTTGTAGTTTGGTTACCTAATGTCAGTTGTTTGGCTTGTAACTCGGACGATTTCTGTCGCCGCACAACTTATTGTGTCCCACGTCGTCTGCATGCTGTCAGAACAGTTGAGATACGTAGTTCCAGACACAGTGCACTCGATTCTATGAATCAGGAATACCTTTGTCACTGACTTATCCCGTTCCGAAAACTTGGTTCAATTATTATCATCTTCATGTTAGTTACACCATCACTGTGTATTCTTCACTTCCTACTCTTTCTAATGTTATATTGTGCCCCCTGCATTTCGTCATCCATGAATGTTAATTTCGTAATATGCGCTTTCAGTTTCTGCACTCTGAATTGTTTACTGTCTTGTGCCATACTTTTAAACCGGACATTTCCAGGTTATCCAAACTCAGACGAAAACAGCTGATGTGACCCTAAGGTTGATAGTAAACGCCGTTGCTGCGTCAAAACCTTGCACTTCCTGTGGAGCAGTTGAACTGTGAATACAACCATGAGCTATAGAAGTTGGAGAGTGGTGTTAACTGCAGGTCTCATTGCGTAATCTGTCTACGTTAGAATAACGAAATTTGGTACGGATTCAACCCGGACATTTATTGATCTTCGTTTGTTACCTACATCTGACTTCGTCCTCTTCTAGATCCATATCAGTCTTAGAAGCTAACGGGTAGCCGTTATCACAACACAAGACCGCCAGTCTTCTGAACGTTGCTTTGCCATATTTGTATCCTGTTAGTGTGGGCAGACACTAGGTATATCATATGACCGAGATCCATCACAATTTCTCACTTAGTCGTAGCTATTGTTACTTGGCAGTGCGCCCATTTTATTCTTGAACAGTCTGCTAGTCAGTTTGGTATTTTACAGGGTGCCATCAGAAGCCTGTGATTCTTTACTTGGCGTTGAGCTGCTGGTCAAAATGTTCACTCACCCTGAGAGTTATATCAACGTCCATGTGACACGTGATGAAATCAACGACTGTTTTGCTAGGATCCGAGTGATGTTTCCCATCTGTTGTGCTGGCATGATTTCATTTTTTTTAGGAGCCCAGTAAATAATTTCGCCTTGTAGGTTGTACTTCTGTATGTCTGATCATCCTGAACCGAGCATGTTTGTTGAATGTTTGTCTTCGACTGTCAAGTTTAGTGGTCTGTTTCACGATGACGATATTCCTCGGAACGGGCATGCTGTTGACGACCGAACGCAGTTGTATTTTTCAACAACTTTTTTTCTCCTTCGAACATATCTAGGGTATACCAACCGATCTTTTGTCACGCCTTATTGTCCGTATACTTTGGATTGTGCTTCGAGTACCCAGTTGACTGTTAGTATGTAACCTAAATTCGGATCGTGAACGCTTTTATTTTCAACGTTCATTTCAATGAGGTTTTTCTGGTTTTAGTCTAGGCTCATCAACTACCTCTGTTTGGCGTTTATGTTAGCCCTGATAAACAGTCGTGATCAGCGGCGCGTGTGTTTTGTGGCCTATGTTTCCTCGAGTCATCTTTCGTTTTCTCCTTTTTTCTCTCGCGTGTCCATCTCTGTCACTGTTTACTTTCGTTTTATTTATGCTATATGTTCTGTGTTCGCTTAAGTATTACGTAATAGCAGTGCAATCATTTCTTGTTTGCATCATCAGGTCCCGGTCGAAACGAGGTCAGTTTGTCTCGCGAATCTTATCGTCGTCCAGCCATTGGGTTGCGGTTACCAGCGAATGATCTGGGAACCCCTTCGAGCGCCAGTCATTTCGCCACTCTGAAAACCAGCCAGATGATGCGCGGCGTGGCTCGTGATCCCGATCGATTGGGTAATCCTTTCCTAAGTTCACCCTCGTCTGCAGTGGCTGTGGCAGAATCAGCCTTCACATTTGATCGTGCATCCGGATTCTGGCGTGATCAAATGAATGAATTAAAACGGTTACGTACTCAACACAATAAACATTTGAAACAGCTGTTGGACAAAAACAAGGTAAATGTGCATACGTTTTATTCGGTTATCATCATGTTTGTTTCGTTTGTTCGCTGGATTCTCGTTTTTACGCGGGTTGAACGTTTGACGGTGCATGAAGCATGTTGTCAACCTGTTAGCGATTTTCCGAAACGGCAACTTTGTGTGGTTGCCGCGGACCAAGTTGCGTATGTAGCCATAATGATACTTGACGGGGACACGAGGGTGTAGGCTGAACGTACCATTTAAGCATTATTTGGTGTTCTCTTTCGAGTTATTGTATCGTTTTTAAATTGTATGAATTGTTCTAAATGGTAGCCTTTGCTTTAGTCGTCAGTTTCAGAGCACGGAAAGTATGATTGAAACAAACATGGCTATAATCAGTCGATTTTTATGATTACATCCTGAATCCTGACGGTGCGCATGTACTCCATACAGTTGTCAACTATACAAACAGTTCGATCTTCCGTTTACACTGTCTGTAGATGAGTTGAACGAACTGCTATCATCCACATCATTTATTTCGATTAGCTTATCATTTGGCAGAAACCACATCCCATAGGAGAGTTCATTTACTTCATTTACCGGGAGATTTACTGGGAGATATCTAACATACCCATTGAAGATCACTTAAGGTCGAAATCACCCCCCCCTCCTAGTACCCATCCCAAAATTTGTACACAATTTGCATGTGAGGATTCCAGCCAACTAACGTACTTTACTACAACGCTTTCACGGAGGGGAAAATCGCCAGCAACGTAGAGGACGGCCGAATTAATTATAACCTTTAGGCCCAATACACCACCATCATCTGAGTGTAGGAGTACCGATGCCTCAGTTCTCATCGCGCAGCTAAAATATGACCGATATGCCGTTTTTTGTAAGTACGCTTGTTTTCCCCTCGGTTACTTAGGCAGAAGAAGATCAACTTAAATCGCGTCTGAATCGTGAATACGAAACCACCAAAGTGGCTATGAAGAAGGAATTCCAACGTCTCGAAGAGGCACATGTGATTGAGATCGAACGTGAACGCAAACGGACTGCGGCCCTCGAATCCAAACTGGTCACCCAGTTAGAGAGCGAGACCAAGGTGCAACTTAAATCGGCTAAGAAGTCTAAGACTCGACCGATCAGTACACACAATCCGTTAGATCATGGCGAGGTGAAATACACAGACCCGGTTGAGGCCATTCGACGACGACGACAAGACTTAACCAGTCTGGAGCTGCGCAAAACCAAGCGAACTTCATTGATACAGATGCAGCTGTTAGAGGTAAGTCATAACGATGCAATACAGTTTTACACGTCTTTAATCGGCATATGGCTTAGTTGACAGCTAATGGTTACTTGCGTTCAACTGCAACACGCAAGATAATGACACATTAGATTTGACCTCACTTTCGCTTGGTTTCCTCGTGGGCTTCGAGTGGTTGATATGTTGATCTACCTGATGCGAATTTTCTTGTATTGTACGCTGTCATTCACGTTAGCTGACACTTTAACAAAAAAGAATATCCCTATTTCAAACAGAATCTCATTGTTCTACACTAAACCTGCTTAATTGTTTTCACTTAAATATACGGATAGTTAATCGTGCTGTCGATTAAAGAATTCAACGATACATTCATCTTCCCTAACGCCTGGATGTATCTTCCTCCGGTCCGGTCTTGTTTTTTCTTGTGTTGTACATGAAATGTTCCTAACAATTATCAGTGGACCAAATGTCCAAACAGGGGTACAGTTTCGGCTCGAGTCCTGACTCAATCAAATTGCTGCTCGATGCTCCGTTCACCACTACAGTGCCGCGTGCTGTGCACATATAGTGTAGCACTGCTGACTGCATTACACTGCTTTATCAGACAACTCTTTCAACGAGCTACCCGTTTAAGTAATCAAAGTAATCACTCTAACAGATAATGTTTACTTTAATTGGCGGAGATTTCAGTGTTTTCTCTTCCCTTTGAATTGATTTCGTTAAGCTGTTGGTGATCTTGGTGAATATTATTCCTTCTCTGTGATGAACGCTCAGTTGGTAGAATCTTTTTTAACGTTCTATAATGATTAAGCGCGCTGTTCACCAGCTTTTCATTTAAATAGTTCTCATCCGGTAACCGATCCGAAATCTCTGACAACCCCGAACCATTTCGCATAAGACAGTGCGTGCGTCCTTGACATATCCAAGATTTTTGGCAATGCAGCTTTAGGATTTTACACATTTTGGTATGTCTGATGCCTTCCAATTTGGCCGTTGCGCCATATCCGACGTGCCGATTCATCATGTGCTTTAAGTGCCGTGACTCACTTATTGACACCATTGTTAAGGTCAATCAGCCTGACAATACTTAAATATTTTATTGACTGTTTTCGGCGATATGCAGAATGTGACAAGCAAGGTGATTACCAGTGGAAAGCGAGGCGACATGTTGGTGCTACAGCCATCAACTTTTCGACTTTCTCACGGAAATTTAAATAATGTGTCTCAGGTTTTGCATCACGCAGCTGTTTCGATCATCTATCGGATGCTGGTTACTAGATCAGTATTTCTCAGACTGTCTCATTCATCAGTTCCACATCGGTGGTTGATGCTGTCATACAAGCATGACAAAAATGAAACAGTTTCGGTTCAGGGATCAATAGAACGGATGGATGAGATTTTATTCACAAACCGCTCATGTAGTAGCTCGGAAGTTAGCAACAAGCTCTAAACAAGCGAGTTGCAAATGATGTTACGACAGAATCTGAAATACACTTACTTTGTCCCTTATTTACAAACGGTTAAACAGCGACAATGCTCACGTCATTCATCCCGGCTAGCCGCCACCTCTGAGTAGAACTGAACATTGTATATCATTTCTAACTTGTCAGTGATTGCTTCCAGTCTCCTTTGTCAAATCACTGGTCGACCACTGGATGTCTTACTTGAGTTATTTGGAGGCTCAATGTTGTGTACACTTCGTGGTGATCGATAGGCTGGGCTTTGGGCATGACGAATACTCATATCTACATTTTCAACGTTTGCCCGTTTGAACTAGATCGATCATCACAATCGGGATTTTGCCACCGTTATCCGTTGCGTTGCGGTTAAATGCAAGTGTCGATGATCATACACTTCAGTGCATCTAATATTTTTAACTTGCAGACCAGGCTTTGCAGTTGAAGAAGATTGTGCTTTTGTAAATGTTGAAGCGAAACACTTGTTAATGAACACTAGCACTTCTAACCGATTGTGCATGACCTACGAAATGCGATACGACAAAGCAAGATAATAGGGTAGACTGTGATAGCAGTCTTCCAGTGACAGCTGTGTTGATCCTAACTCCTGATCTGAAAAGATCGGCGGAAGTGCTACTGTTTGCATAAAGTTGTGACGTTGGTTATGACACAAAGTTGTAAAAAAACATTCGAATTAACATGAAGTTTGTATCTTATAAATGGCATAAAATGCTTAAAATCTGACTTCGGATTCGTGTTTTTAGAGTTCGCCCTACTTCCCACACTAACATTGTCTCACTGTGATGAAAACTCTGCTGGCTTCTAATTCACTTATCGTCACTTATCATGCTGCTTCCGACGTACAAAAATCTGTCAGCAACATCGAGAACTTTTTGTTGAATCTAAAGCTACCGATGCGGTCAGAAGCTCGGAGTACCTCCTGCTTTGAAGGTGCAGTGGGTTAGACAGAATGAAGGATATCGATTGACAACAGCTTATAGAAGTTGTCGTAGACTAACATCCTGTTATCAACGTATACCACACTGACAGCTTTCCAACTAAGTAGATCATCTTGCAAGTGCCGTAGCACGCAGGGACTTAAAGACTTGGAGAAAATGGAAAACCTTAACGAACACGGCTTTTGTTGTGAAGTGACGGTTTTCCGATAAGCTTCAGTCTAAGGTTGGAATGGGTGAACATAATCAAACGTATCATTGTAATCGGGTTATACAGTGATGGTTGGTCCATTTCCTGTGTGACGCTATCTTTACATTTGGTGTGAAGTGAAGAACCATCTACTGCGTGCTCATTCAGAACTGATACTCGGTTGCTCCTCATCACTGCCTGCTTTCCGCACGGCAGTGAATAGGAGAGTACGACGAATGCTATACCTCTGGTTGTGACCTCGCGATTTTCACAAACGCCTCTGTTACTTTGATGAAATGTAATGAATTTAGTAGCATGGTCCCAGATATAGAGAACGTTCTCGGTTACTACACCAGTTTGAATAAATAAGTCAAAGTCTACAATGATGCCTCTGTGACTGGCGAAAAACTGAAGTTACTCACTCCAACAGTTCCGAAGTTTTCGAGGTCGCGATGCTATCTTGCATTACTGTTGTATTCGTTCGCTTTAAACTGACGAAATAATGTATAACCTCGGATTTCTTCCATCAGGGCCGGTTTTGTGGACCTGGTTTCTGTTCGTGTGATCTCGGCGGTATCATTTTGAATTCTAAGGATTTTCTACTTTCATCAATATATGTTGAACGCTCAGGCACTACCTTACCCGTCTCCTTTATATATATATATATATATATATATATATATATATATATATATATATATATATATATATATATATATATATATATATATATATATATATATTCCAGAATGACAATGTTGAACGTGGCCCCACCATCCCTGTTTATTTGGCTAAGTATAAAACGTCGTTTAGAACTATCTGCAGTAGCTGAATGATCACCGTCATCAGAAACAGCAATACATCAATAGTTTGCGCTATCATACAACAGTGTAAGAAAAAAACAGGCTAGCTACAAAAGAAAACAGGGAAAGAAGTGGAACTCTGTTAAAAACGACTGTCTATACTCAAACATTCATCAAGTATGTTAACGTATGCTGAAATTGCGGTGATTGAGCTGCTGCCCGGAGACTCCCATTTGAGGTTGTTTACGGGGATAAGGTGCCAACAGTATATGAAATATGTTTGTCACCTCCCTTCGTTTTATTGCCCCCAAAAGTGATGGATCGACCGAATCGAACGCACTTTTATAGTTAAGAGTAACAGCGATCACCTTCTGGCGATGTGTACGTCGTTGCTTAAGAGTTCGACGAAGAATAAAAATCCTATCTTTGCGTTCTCTTCCCAGACAGAGCTCCGCTTGTTCTTTCCTAGTGCCTGATTACAAAGAGCTCAGTGTAGGTTGCAAGCTAGCGCCTTGCTTTCGCTTGCCTCCGAGTATGGAAATGATTATCGATAACTCCATTTGGAGGGCGTTCTCTGCTGTTCATATTATTTGGGATGACATAGTCAAAACCCTCACTCTATTGCCTGATTATCCTTGAACGGTACCGGTACGAAATCATCTGGATCAGCAGCCTTTGTACATTCGATGACCTTCGGATGTCTTTACTGACCTCGGTTTTGTATAGGTGGTTCTAGGTCTACTGCCGAAGACACGACAATAAAGACACATGGCGGTAACACACGGGAAACATGAGATCAGCCAACTTATTCCTTTAACTATGCAACGCGACCATTTAAGTTTCTTGTTTTATTGTACTTGTTTTATAGTTTCACCAGTATATAAACAGCTAGAGCCTGTGATACGCCATAGCCTAACACTTATGTTTGTGCTCAGCAATTTCTTCGAACTGTCCAAATAGTCAATTTAATTAAATCCTTCCGATGGCCTACAGTCCTCTCTTTCCTATCGGATTGGTGTTCTGCAGATTGAAGGTATAGTGAGACCTTACTGTGTCTGATTGTTGTGACTATTTACACGTAATTCAGCTCGATTATCGATTGGTCTGTCGTCTGCTGTGTGTTACTGAGCCGCTGGATTATTCATTAACTATTTAGTAATATACTGCGAAGCATCTGTTTTTGGTTGCAGTTGTTTTAGCATTGTTTCTGTGATGTTTCACCTGAATGTTGCCTTGTGGTTGAATTTTGATCAGTTTTGAACATGATCGTTCTTTTGATGTTCACATCATTTGTCGGACTATACAGCTCCGAGGCATTTTGAAGCCCTGTCGGGCAGTTTGTATCCCCGTCGCCATGACTCAGCATATCATCTTCCTCATTATGGATTGTGTGTTATTTTCTTTTTCTCTCAAAACGTTTGTCTCAACATTAGAGCGAACATTTGCGTCAGTACATTCGTCTTGAGCAAAAGGCTGGCGAGGAGATGACTGCACTGCTGCTGGATCAACACACCAAATTGGAAGAATTGGAATTGACTCAACAACGAAAGGTGCACGAGCTCCGACTGGCTCAGTTGCAGAAGCAACATGAGGCTGAAATGAATAACCATCATCAATACATTGAACGAGCCAAAGTGAAGTTACAGAGCAAGCACATGCTAGAACAGAAGAACTTACCAAAAAGTCTCAAGGTTGGTGAACGAGTATTGTTGTGCTGTTTTTGGTACACAGGAATCCTATCTAGTAAAAATGTTCATACGTTCGCCCTGCACGTTGTATTCAGCAACGACAGTCTGGTTTCACACAATTCCACAAAATTTACATGTTTGATCTCACTAAGTCCTGCTTACATAACTATTCTCAACTTGGCGTTGTATATAGGAGGTAGGACTGGCTTTATCGTTTCCGCTACGAACGTGTGAGGTTCGCTTGACCGTGGTCTGTATTTTTATGTTCCAACTGAGCTTAACTCCGACCGCGCATTCGTTTAACCCACTGACGTTTTTCAAGTGAATTCACGGAATAGCACAATGTTCATGCTGTTCACTTCATTGATGGCTTAACTTATGCTCCCCTCCTGCACTAACATTGTTGCTGGTTGCATCTTTTGCTGTCGGTTTCATGCCTCACAAACTAGCTGATCTCAAAATCCGATGTTTTTTATTTCGTGAGAGCTCATACAAAATAATTCTGTGTGTTTTCTACCCGTTCGTCTATCTACAAGACAGTTTGACCTTGGAAATGACGCCATGTTTTGCGAATTTCACTCGATAGTCTTCATTTCTGATACGTCCTGTTGATGTAGGTTGGTTTTAATCTGTTCTTATAAATCTGTCGCATCCTTATAGCACTTCGGTCCATGCACGCGATTTTCTTGACGCCTGAGTGCACACTATGCATCACGCATAGGTGTTCGCATACCTGTTTTCGAAATTTTCTCTCCATGATAAATCGCTTCCAAGTGTGTTTTCCGCTTCGTTATTCCTCTTGTGGTTTTCATTTTGAAATAGTCGTTTTCGGCGATCGGTGACAATAAGCATGTGGGCAGATCCATTCTCTTAAGGCTTTGTGTATTTTCAGTATTTATTATTGCCGTTATTTTTGCAGTCGACCTTGAAAAACCTTTGTTCAGTAAAGTCGATTTCTAAGCGCGTGCGTACAGTTTTTCGTTTATTAATTAGTATTTAAATTTTTCGTTGTGACTACTCATCCGTTGGTCTGACAACATTTGTATTTGTGAATAAATAAAAAGAGAAAACGAAAAAATTACTCGAGAAATACTTCGAATTCAAATAAACTTTTTTAACCCATTAAGAGTCACTTGATTACTGGAAAGGTAGCAGGACAAAAATGAACTGGTAATCCGTGATGCGTTCGTGCAGAGTGATGTAAACATCTGAGTTTGTAAAAAAGAACTCGTCCTTATGGGTAACATATGGACAAGTGTTTCTGCCAGTGGTTTGGTCCTGCGGTCGGTCACCGACGCTGATCACATTTTGTTTTGCCTTGAACTCAGCCGTTAAAGGGATTGTTAGAATATCGTCATGAATGACATTAGAAAGGTTAGTTCGTTGCGCTTGCCTGATTTAAATCGTGTAATCGACTGGTCTGTTATGCATGTTATGTTATACAAAGACGCTTATAAGCCTGATCGCTACTTGTCATAACAGTAGCTGAGACTGTTCTGCTGGAAGAAGTAAAACATAAACTTGATTAAGCATTGCTTATCATGATCATAGTAGCCAAGAGCTTGACCAGAAAATAATTTGGCTTGCGCCGCCGCTCACCTCAACAGTGACGTGGTATACTCTAGGAGAAGACGTCACTGAGATAGTTGAAAATTAATGGAAGAACTAGAAATAGTGTGGATGCATGCACGTCATTGATTGCGGCACACCGCCATCACGGTTAGTGTTTCTAACCAGCGATTTGTGTGGTCACAAACGCCACACCAGGCAGGCAACACCTGCTCACTTTGCTCCAACAGAACAGTTACGGTCTTCATATTTCGTGACCACGTCGTTGCTTGATCACCACATGGTTTCACCCAAGTGTTGGTGGCCTCAGTATATAATGCCCGGTACGGTAAACGATCAGCTGGAATGCGGAATATGTAACCCAATCACCGCAGGTTGTGCAACGTGATTAGTTGTCCAATTGATCGTGTATCCCCGAGTGTTCCAGAATACGCGCCGGCGAACGGCTGTGTTGCTCATTCGATCAGTCTACTTACTGTGGGCTAATTGACAGAGACAATGATAGTCAAACACAACAAGCTTGTTGACATCTTCCTTGCGAACAGGCCATGTTTCCGAACCACAGAGCAAAACAGAACATACACCAGCATTACATACTTTTTATTTCAGCGACAACTGAACTTCTTTTCGGCGCCACAGATAACGCAGTTTGGCAAAGGGAACGCGTGTGTTTGGAGTCCTCGCTTATATCTCATCTGCAATATTACAGGCTGACGAGATAGTGCTACCCAAGTATGCGAAACTGTTCACAGTCTCAAGCGGATTACCTGCAATAAAGAAAGCAGGAGTTGAAGTGCCCAGTCTTGAAGCAACACTTTGCACTTTGAAGGTGCAAATCGCATTCCATACAAACCAGCTCGGTCGCTCAACCTGTCCAGCATGTTCTGAATGTTTTCGGCGGAGGTGCTAAGTAAGACCATGTCGTCCACATACTCCAGATCGACCAAACTAGCGCCTGGAAAAAGCTCAACACCAAGCCTACTGGATTCCCGAAGCGCACCCTCCAGAATGTCGTCCATGACAAAATTGAACAGGAAGGGAGAAATCGGACACCCCTGACGGACACCACTAGAAGTGATGAACGTCCGAGATAGTTGTCCATAAACTCTCACCCTGTTTGCAAATCTCCGCACGTACCTTAAACACAATGCTGGATAGGATTCCTGGAAAAGTTCTTTCTTTTACGTTCTTTCTTTTACGACTTCAACATGTGACCTTTCTGGTAGTGAATCTGTTGATGCTTTTTGGTTTTCCCGGTTGACTGTCTTCAGTCTGCGGATCGGTTTCTGTACAAAATGTTGCCACGTGTGCATTGTCCATCGTGGTTACATTTGTGTTCTTCTCATTGAGTATTACTATGGAATATGTCACTTAGTGCGTTCGGTGTTAGTCCTTTCGGGGCATGGGTGAACAACGCAATAGTTATATGCTCTTCCCGCTTCGAAACTCACACCTTGGAAAGGTTGACGATATTGCACATATGATTGGGGCTATCTTAGAGTGTTGGCCAAATTAGTCTGCAGACGAATCGACCGAAGTGGTTGAAACATGTCAACGTTAAGCTGCCTGTTAATTTTGAGCTGTCCATAGTATCATGGACCGGAATCTTCTTAAAGTTTAATTTCCGTCAGGTTATCATTTGCTTATATTGTTTTAAATGCCGGTTACTTCCCACATACTTTATTCCTGAAGGTTCCACTCGAATTCTTTCCCCATATTATTCCCTAATTTTCTTATGGGATTCTGTTTTCCGTTCAATATCGGATAGACGGGTTGATCGTTGAACATTTCTTAAGCCTTCGGAGCAGTCAGCTCTGTTCAGTAAAGCTATGGCGTTGCTGTGGTTCATTAGTAGGATAACGGTGTTTCTACTGCACGCTATTTTAAACTGAATTTCTCTAGCAATAAGCACATATGAGTATGTATCTTATCAGTGGTGTTCACGCTATTTGCTTGTGTCTCATGTATTAATATCAGTCGTTTTTGATGTGTCCTTTTCAAGGTGCTTCTTTCATAAATCCTCACTCCACGATTGCAGATCTCCTAGACCGGGGATATCTTGCCCGTTTGTTAACGATTCATCTTACTCGTAGAACTCGTAAACAGTTTCTCAATGCTTCATGGATTGTCCCTACAGAGCTTGAGTGATTTAAAAATGTATGCTTTCCATCTTTTCTCTTTCTTTCTTCAATCTAGCAAAGAGAACTTCAAATTTGCAAACAATTCAGGGATGCTGCACGCACTCAAAAAAAGCAGTTTAAAATCCTCCGTGATGAACGGATCAAAGCGTATCGTCGAGCTTTGGAGCTCGGTGCTGGTCCGGTGGCTTTGGGCTCCGCGGATTCCGGAGTGAATAACCCTTCCGGATCATCCGCGAATTCGTCCACTGATGATCACAATAACAACAGTGAAACTCGACTCAATCCGATCACGTTAGATGAACGTCAGATTATAGAGAATTTGAAGTTGGAAGAAAAGCGAAAACAGGCTGATTTAGAAGCCCAGTACAAGAAGACAATCAGCGAGCTTCATCGGAGGCAAAACGTCAGTCTAATTTTGTGTGTGTGGTAATTCGGTTGTAATGATTGTTCTAGTCTCGTGATGTATGACTATCGTCGGACCAGATCATAACTCGTGATTAGCACGTATTACTGTCTTGTTCACCACGTTCCGTGACTTTTCATCAGTAACTATGTCGATTTCAGTCATGACAAAATCGCGCTATCTTTTCAGTCATCGATTTGTTGATGTTGACACGAAATTGACCTTTGGAACATGTGGATATTGTTCGCGAGCAATTTTTCTCTGTTACGAACTAATTTTCTCACGTATGTATCCGCAGAATGACACACACGTAGTTTGTAGAACGTCTCTGCAGTTTGCATTCTATTCTGAATCATGGGTGTATGTGGGAAACATACGACACACGAGTGGAATGTTACCGTGAATGATAACCGCCACGCCGGAAGTTTCTTTTGACATCACTTTTTCAGTCGGAGAATGCAGCAGGGCGGTCAGCTGACTATGATCAATTATGTTGATACTGTTCTGATGTATCACAACGAACGGGTCGTTCCCGTGGAAGAACGTCGGACCACACTGCATGTTCCAGTTGCTTGTTGAGTGGCTCAACTAGTTCTCTATAAAATGAATTCTTGAAGTAGAAGTTTTCATTCCTAGAGTTCACTAGTTTAGTCACTTGGCTGTTACAATTCAATCAAGGTTGCATGTAAAGCCCCGAGCCCGAACAGTGTGCATTCGTTAAACGTAATTGAAATACCCTTCTAGCAAGAACAACACGCTAGATTTGCATTTCCTAAAAATAGACTGACAGACCTTATCGATGTTTATTCCTAGTCATACGTTCTCGGAAATTCTATCGATATGTTAGCAGTAAATATGAGTGTAAGTAAATCAAGCGTCAACCGTACAGACTAATTTGACGTGTTTTAGTGCTTTGCTTTCAACTAAAAGTATAAGATTAAAATCATACCGACGACAAAGATTGTCGAGGTTGACACTTACCATCAGGATTAGCAGGACTGTCTGAGCAAACAGCCTTTAATATCCGGTAATGACATTTCTCTGTGGTCAAGTAAATAGTTTTGTGGCTATCTTTGATTTCACGTTTGAATTTTTCTTCGTTATCATGAACTTTCCATCTCTCTCTTACCTTGTCCAATTTCTGGTTTCTTCTGATCAAAACGATTAATGTGAATCACTGGACGACGGTTTCAGACACGTCACAGCATGAGCTGCCATTTTATCACCTAATTGGTTATGTTAAAACTACGTTAATCCGGAACTGTATCATATCTGTCTGTTTGCAAACGTAAATCGAATCGAATAACCATTGTAGCGTTAGAGACCGTATACTTCAAACAGTCATTTAGCTTGAACCGTGTGTTTATTGCATACATGTTCATATTCGTTTATACTGTTCTGTGTTTTTCTGTACAATAAGTTGCTTAAATTCTTGTCACTGCATCAGATTTCTTTAGATTAATACCTCAACGGAATTGGGTGTTCGTAAGAGCTTGAATAAATACTATCTCTTTTCTTTTCAAGTGCTAATGCAACTGCATGATTCTCCTTTCACAAGTCTTCCAAGTCACAACATTCTTCACGTATTTCCCCTTCGTTTTTACTTACATTGTGTTACATCGCTTATACTTAAAGAGATCCAGTTTACGAACAATCTGGGCTTCTTCTGAATTCAACCGGTAACGGAAACAAAATGCCCAAACGTGGCGAACACTCCACCACATAAGCCACAAAAGTCACATTACTTAGTAATATTGATAATTAATTAAACGTTACTCATATCGTACACTTTTAGTGAGTTTCTTGCTCAACTTGCATCAATATTTTGGATTTGTGTAAGCTTGTGTTCGATGATTTGCTGATATCTCATTGGTTGCTTGTTTATTTCTTGGTTGTTGAACTCTTTGACATACCGATATTAGGGTTGCCCGTCGTGACTCCGGTAGCTACTTTGATAAAGAATTTATATGATCTCTCTACTAAACCTCAGTTGAACAGATGGTGCACACTAGCAGCCTAAATATTCCACAACGTAGCTAACTGTCTCAGTTTTCCTGATCTTACTGTACTCACTAACCGAGGATGTTCATTGTGAACACACTCGTGCATTTGAGACAACATTGTCGATCGAGAACCGATAGGACTATGAAAGTTTCGAGCTTGATGTTGCGTGGATGTTGAACTGAACGCTTTATTCAAATCGATAATTAGACTGCTCTGTGTGTGTGTGCGTGCGTGCGTGCTCACACGCAGCTGTGATTTTTTGCTCTCAACTGTTCACCGACCCTCCCAGCTGTGCTTACCGCGTGCGTTGAGTCACGTGACTGCGACTTTTTTTTACGAAGCCTATTCATGATCAGATACATTCGCTGCTGATACGGTCGCTCGATCATAGTTGTCATGGCTGTTTGTTTATCGAATGGATGCGGACAGTATGCTTAATTTAAAGTTTGCAACAGTAAGCACAAATTGATCGATATTCACCTTGTGTATACACTGTACATTCGATTATATCCTTGCCATTTTCTCGTAAAATACATAATTTACTAACTTTGCAGTTTCTAATGTTTATCATCAAATGTTGGTAGCTTTTCTAGTTGAAATGAGAAACATATAAATTATAGATATACTACTAAGCACGTAAACACAAAGTGCGCGGTTATCCAGTGGACCGACAATTAAAATCATTTTGTGTTACTCTTATCAACCAAGAACATGATTGCAGACGAAGTTATCATCCACAGGTTTTCGGGTTGATCTTATCACTCCATATCTCTGTCCGTCGCGCGTTTCATACTTTGAAAATAGTTCATCAGAGTTTCTTCCGGATTTCTGCGTTCGTACTATCCCACCTGCTGTTGCCATTCTAATTGTGCTAGTGTGATCACAAGGTGATTGTTGACTGGTTTGCTGCTGAACTCGTTCGGCAAATGTCATTTCATGCCTGATCGGCTAAAGTATGTTGGATATTGGTGTATTTAGGTCAATCTAAAGAAAACATTTAGACTACTCCACAAAGATTACTACATCACATAGAATGTAAGTCTTATCACTGCCAGGATCTGTTTCCGTCACACTGTACGATCCGATCCGTTCCTGTTTGCATTCAAGTGCAATTTGTACAAATCGCTTATTGTCCGTGAGTAATTATTTCGTAGCCGTTTGAAGCCTAAGCGGACATGTATTACTTTACATCTACAGCCACACCTTATGACGTGTGTGTGCCGTCTCCGTTCGTCCACCGAACATCCTTATCCGATAGAGTACAATTTGTCTAATCTTCGACAACTGTGTGAACTGTTCAGTTTTTTTTGTCCACTGCGCACATTTCCTGTGTAACTTTGAAGCTTAACAAGAATCACGGTGAAGAACTGTTTGCAGACACGAGTTTATTCGTGTATGTTCTTATCACTTGAACCGGTGACCCCACGAGTGTCATTTGGGGTGTGGACTTTTTGTGCTTCTTGAAGCCAATTACAACGTGATCTTAATTATCTCTCTTCGATTGATCCAATCTCGACGGTTAGCAAACCTCACAACATCAGTTTCCGTTATTGCTTATTCTTGAAAATCGTTTGATTTCGAATTTCCGTATGAAAGTATGACCAGCAATTTGATCATACGGCGTTGTGCGGCATCATTCTTGTATGCACTTGTTCCGCAGTAACTGAAAGATAACAGGTTCTTTCGAGACAAAATAGGTATTATTTGAATGTTTTGATTGATCTTTATCGTATACTTTCTCCGTCATATTCTATTTGTATCAGCCAGTTGCTGCCTTAAGTGAGTTTCACGTCGCATAGTGAAGTACACGTTTGGTGCACGTAATCTGTCATGTCATACGTGAGCCCACAAAATATTTTCTGCGGAACTGGATCAGTCCTAAGTATCAAGTTTTTATTAACTGTATATTGTTGTGTCGTTCCTATAGCTGACAGGTTTCAGGAAGTCGATGATTCTTATGTGCTTGCCACTGCCGAGACTAGAACTCCGGTCACGTTTTCATGAGACAACTGTGTTTACCACTGCGCCATTGACCTCACACTAAACATGACCGAATTATCATATGTGAACGCTCAACCACTCTCGCTTGTGAGTAGTGATCAGGTAGCTCGATCGTGTCGATAGGAGACACAGCGAAACTTGAATCTAGTGCTTCTTTTCGAAAGAGGTCTACTTGAAGGTCTATGGGAATGCGAAAGCTGTGATCAATCGTGGGTGATGTTCAACTTAAAATTAGTCAAATCCCCGACTACTCATAAGATTCGTATATGTGTTTAATATTTGTCTAGGTTTTCTAGGTAATTTTACTTCAAAACTCTCTCATCACTTTAGTCTGTTCACGCATTGCGCCTGTCTTTTTCTTTTTTCACAGGATAAAGTCGATTCGACTCGACTTCGAGAGCTGGAAGAGCTGGAGAAACATCGTGTAGAGGGAATTCAACAACTACAAAACTACCAAGAAAATCAGCGTCGTGAAATGTTAAAGCAACAACAGAAAGAAATGGACGACTTGAAATGTCGAATCGAATCACGCAAAGACTCTCTTGAGGCTGCGGTAAGTGTGCGATTGTCTGATGATGTTGGTAAGTGTTCACATAACACTTTCTCGTTCACGCTTATCGTCTTGTCCTGTCGTAGATAGCACGTCTGTACTGCAGCATTGTTGGAAAGAACTCTCTTTAGATCCTCATGATTTTTTAAAGCAGATGTTGTGAATTAACTTTGGGTATTGTTTTATTCACTTAGTCATGAACAATAGTAAATGTGAGTCATTACCTATCATGTTATTCAGGTGAAGAAAAACAGCGAAGCTACCCTAGAGGAAGCTCGTAAAAAGACACGACGTTTGATGGAACAGCATTCACATAACCTACGTGCTTTCGATGCCAAAACCGCAAGTCTTGGGATAGATAATGCGGCTGTCATTGGTGCTTCTGGCCGACTTCATGGATCTAATAATGGAGGACCTTCACCGGGATCATCCGGCGGGTCATTCTCCAGCGCTGGATCCAGTGGCAGCACTCAACGTCCGCCTGATTGGCGTCACAGCCGAGCAGAATTCCTACCATCGTAGACTTCAGCCACTTGATATCTAGGTATGTTATTTTACTATTAAACTAAACGTCGGTCGCATGCTTGTCTTTCTGACCCTACTACATCGTAATTTGTCTAGTTCCTCCGTTGAAAAGTTGGTCGATGCGACATACTTTTCCTGCTGTTCTCTGAGACGGATTGTTGTGATCCTCTTGGAAGGAAACTTAAGTTGCTTTGAGGTTTGGTTGTGTGCGTACGTGTACCAACCAAGATGATTAGAAACGACCATTTGAAATGTGCATGTGAATTGTATAGGACGTCAAAACAGAGAGACTGAGGCTGCACTACTGATAACAGATGTGTGGATACGTTAGGTTTACGAAGTAGTTATTGCCTCTGTTGTTGTATATCTTTACATACCTCATCATAGACTTCTGGCGTTGTAAAACTTCACTGACAAGGCGACTTTTGCGATTACAACAGAGCTCTACCGATATGACCTCTGATTTCACGAGGTACAGTTGTGTTAGACAGATAGTTACGTTCATGGGATTGTATTTCGCACGACTGGTTGAGTATGAGTGTTTACGTAGTGAGGCACCATTATGCTTACACACTGCTGCATGGAGGTTAAAACAGATACCCTCAATCAGAGAGTGCTCCGACGGCCCAAAGATTGATCGTGACCACCGGCATACTATCCTTTACGTCTTTCAAGATCCTTGCGTAGTTTTGAATACATGTTTTTCGCAGTAATAGACAAAATCAGACGTTCACTGTCATCGAGCTTGGCAAACCCCTCACTTCCACTTGCATCAGGCCGTTGGATCATTGGCTTCGAGTGGGGTCTCCCAAGAAAACCCTATCTTCTGTTTCTTCACACAGTGGAATTTTGAACCGGAACACCAGGCAAGGTCATTTAGGACGTGACGTGAAAAGACAGACGACTTGGGTGTATCCGAAGTTATGTTCTCTAACGGGTAACATTGTCTGGCCTTCATGGACTACATCCTGAGTATTTATTCAGCGCAAACTCGGTAACACACAGTCGATAGGACCACGCCCCATTGCCAAACGTGAACGGTGGATCAGTGTCGATAGAACGACTGGTTACCACCACCTATTTCAAGCAATGCTGATAAGCCAACTCGTCCAAGAGCCAAAGATTAGAGACTGCGGGGCAGTCAATGGTTTATTAGAGCATTAAATAGAACAACAATAAACAAAGATAAACGTCATAAATGGAAATTACGATTTCTCTTGAAAACCTCAACTTTATAGAACCAGTAAGCTTGTTGTCAATTGAACAATAAATAATGTAACCAACGCAGTCAAGAGTATTGCAAGACCGAAAACGGGGTCGATTTATGGGATAAACGACGCACTATAACCTCTTTATTCGTTACACCCATCAGAAAACAAATTCATGGCGAGTTTGACAAAGAACGACTTGTTCACTAGATATCAGAACGAGTTGATGGGTCAGTAGGAAACAGGAAATAACCATACGGGCTGATAAGATTTACTGCACTGTCCAAAAATGGGGTCCCTTTGCAGTCAATCAGAAAATCCATTGATGAAACAATTCAACAATGAGTGGAAAGTCAAAATTAGTGACGAAATTGGTGAAGACGTTGGATTTAAGTAGTAAACGGATGACGTAGTGTCAGTTACACAATGTGAAAATTATTCTTCACTGAGTAGAACTTGTTTTCGATTATCCGAGTGTGACACTTCAACGATATGTTGGAATGTGAGATGGGACAAGCAGAAGACAAATGAAAGTATAAAATATATAGAAAATAATGGCGGGTTGAAAATTAAACCTAAACAATCACAAAGTTCAAAATGTCAATCGCCTGCGATCAAACAAGTACAACACGCTTCAGCAAACCAACATTATGCTTACAGACCATCACAATGGAATGCAACGAATCAACAATCGTACTGCAAATAGGTTGATTATGTTCCTCCTTTATATGCTATGATCTGGTCGTTTCAGATTGATAGTTTCGTCTACCCATGGTGTGTTTCTGTCGGGGAGGTCTCCAATTCCCCGAAAATATTGTTTGACAAGAAGACTGACAAAGTGCACTTTTGAGTGACCTTCACCTTTGCCATGGTATTCGACTGAGCGACATAAAGAAGCTCTGTTTGAAGGCCAGCGTTTTCCCTGGGAAGAAACTAACTGACCGCGTATACTCCGTCGTACTGTTATTCGCCGCTTTATTAGCCGTTATTCTGTTCTCTGTTTACCCGCTCGTCGGCCGTAGATCCAGCTACAACAGTTTCCTCAACAACTTTGGCTGTTATTGACGAAACGTCTTCGAGGATGGCGAAGATACATATTCTTGGTATCGCGAAGACTCCTGTCTATCTAGTAGATGTACGTTTATAACGCCTGTGCCGTTCGATTCGGAGGCTTGACCTGTCTGCGTGAAGGTAGCCGATAAACTTGGTGAATAATCACCTACGAACAACGTTGTGGTTTATCGGTGTGTGTTTACGAAACTTTCGATTTCGCAGTCATAACAGTGTACTGTGTGTTCCTTGTTTATTCTATCGCGCATCGTTCAGCGCTGTTGTTGTCACATAATGAAACGAACTGTAAAAGTTTTTATCTCTTCTGTGAATAAATTCGAAAAGTTACTTCTGCCACTGTCCCCACTGTTACTCATAAGCTCTGTGGCGCATATGATACCAAGTAGCAGTCAATGGCGAACCCACATTTTCACGTTTATTAGCTCATGATGTTTGTCGGCTCTTGTCTTTGTTTTCACTTGCTGGTGCATCCGATGCTATCGCGATCAGTTGGAACGATTTTGTCGGAGTTCGTCTCACTAATCGAGATGTTCATCCGTTTCAGCTGGCTCTCGAGGACGACTCTGCCTTTTTTTTACTAACAATGCAGAAATTGTTGATTCACGGTATGCTCTTCACATTCCTAGTATTTGGTTCAATTCATCTTTCGTGCTGCTCAGACTATCTACAAACGTATGTCTTCACTCAAGCACCATCTGTTTCTCTGCTTTTTTCATAGGTTCATTATTCAATGCAATTTCGATGCGGTATTCTCAGGTCTTCTTGGAAATATATTCAACTCAATGACGATATGTGTCTGGCAGCTCTGAGTTCACTCCATGTTCCGCTCATCGGAATCTACTTACACAAGAATGTGCCAGCCATCATTTTCTCAAGCTCTTCACTGTGCGTGTGCCAGTGTGACCGAGAGTCAGACTGGCACATACAAACCTATTCGACAGGCTATGATAATCCTTGCTCTCAGCTCATTCTCTGTGTACCCACCCTCTCCCATCTCTTTATCAGCCGGTGCGTTGTTGCGCATAGTGATGTCGCCAGACGCTGACAAACCGATCACGGTCTGTCTTTCTTCGGGGTATGTTTTTTGACTATTGGAACCCAGTTCGGAATCTGGTCGCTTGCTTGCATCTCTCTCGGCGCCTGAGCACGTCGCACTATCCGCACTGTGTTCTCTCGAGCGTGCATCCGACTATGACGAGCTTGTATTTTCCTGACCGGCACGCTTCTCGTTTCTTCAGCAGTTTTGAATTCGTCAAGCGGTCGTGACTAGTTTCTGTGTACAGTCCACAGTCTCCGTCATTACAAGAATTCCGATCATGTACCCTATCATACGTGCGCGTTTCTTTCTCCGTCCCTGCGTTTGTGTGCCCTGGTTTCATCAATACACACATGTCCATTGCTTTGGCGCTCAATTTTGTCCTATATTTTTACTTGAACAGTCTGTTGATGTTTCACAGCGTTCTCTCTTCATTCTCTTTTCCATGTATGGCTAACTTCTTGTAGCGGTCGATTCTTCTGGATTCCCTTGTTCTTTTTGTACGCGCATTTCCCTTTGTTGGCTGCCACTCTTCTCATTCGAGCATGTTTACTTTTGATCAGTTCAGTATCTTCTTTTCTTTCATCCCCGTTATTAGCGGTTTACCGATCGTCCTCATTTCTCCTGTCCCATAATTGCAGTCCATGTAAAGTGTCGATCACCGTTTGGACACCTGAGATGTTTTTCGCTCTAATTATATAAAAACAAATTTTTTGAAGCTTCCCAACCGATAACGGGTCGTGGTTTGTTCCTGTAACTCCTCATATCGTTTTGCTCGCTTGAATTAATCACCTCATGCTCGGTTGTGTGTTCCCCATGTGTGACACTTCCCCCTGATAGCAATTCATTGACGCTGTGACTTGTTGCTTGGGTCAGGTGTGATGTGATGACAGCCGGTTTCTGTGCACACGATGTAGTTCACGGGTGTTGAGGTTTTCTCTGCTCCCCTCATCATCGTCATAGCAGCTATGAACCTGACCAAAAGGTACTGTGGCTCGGGCCGCCGCTCACCTCAACAGTGACGTGGAATATCCTAGAAGAAAACGTTACTAAGAAAGTCGAACATTATTGAAAGAAGACTAAACGGAAGAACTAGAAATGGTATGAATACAGGTACGCCATTGACTGCGACACATTGCTATCTCGGATAGTGTCTCTAACCAGTGGTTTGAGTGATAACGAGGACCCCATCCAGGCAGGCGACACCTACCTACTTTGCTCAATGGAGCAGTCAAGGTCTTCATATTTCGTGACCACGTTGTTGGTTGACTATCACGCGGTTTTACCCAATTGTTATTGGCCTCAGCATATAATGCGCGGTACGGTAAACGATCAGTTGGAATGCGAAATATGTAACCCAACCACCGCAGGCTGTGCAATGTAATTAGTTGACCAATTGATCGTGTATCCCCGAGTGTTCCAGAATACGAGCCGGCGAACGGCTGTGTTGCTCATTCGATCAGTCTACTTACTGTGGGCTAATTGGCAGAGACAACGATGGTCAAACACAACAAGCTTGTTTGTATCTTCCTTGTGAACAGGCCACGTTTCCGAACCATAGAGCAAAACAGAACGTACACCAGCATTATATACTTTTTATTTCAGCGACAACGTCGGAGATGACGCAGTTTGTCAAACGCAACTCTGCTCCCCTAGTTTTGCATTTGATATGTTCCACCGGAAGTTGAAACATTTCCGTAGCAGGCCAACTCTGTTATTTCCTGTGTTACCAGTTTACTGATTATTTGCTAGCGGCGTTCTTTGGAACTGTCTAGTAAGAGATTATAACGGTTTATTTGTGATATTTAGCATCTCTAATAGGTTTGAGCAGTTTTTCGGTTTGCATTTGATGATATCCTGGGGGCACTGGTGTCGATAATAATTGTCTCGGGAGTCTGGATGTGCCTTCAGAAAGAAGACTATGATGATACCTCACCGTACTCAGAGCGTTCGTGGCAGATTATGGGTTTCGAATCGTCGGTTTCGTTTAGCCACTTCGTCTATAAAATTCCGGACATGGCTGCAGGAATGACTGGAGCTTTTGGATGCTGATGTCAAGAATACCTCACCTAGCTCACATCAATAAAGGTGGTTTGTCCGATGCGATTATAGATACTTCGACTAGAGCATTGATGGTGTTCATTAGCTTACAACGCCTCTGGCGTTTGTATAATCTTACTTTTGGAGACCGGGTGTACAGTTCGATTGTTCAGTGAAACTCCTATCGATTAGTTTTGTACATCTCCACCCCGCATAGATACTATTTGCGCATTGTCTTTCCTCGGCCATCAATCCCTTCAAGGTGTTACCTGTGTGTGTTGGAGCATGACATGATTCACTGTGGTACCTCCGTACTAAGCAGATTCTGCCTACCGGAGCATAGCAGTTTCATTCCAGTCATTCGATTCGGACTTGTGTCACATTTATCAACCTACCGAATGGGGCGTCCTGCTCCGTTATCTTGTTAGGCCGAAAATGGTTAGTACATGGCCGGGATCCGGAGCAAAAAGGCCTAGCTGTAGGAGCCGATTCAGCAAGACTTCCCAGACTAGACAACAAAGGATTGCGAGCGTTTTTGGTTGGAAACAATATCCAGTCGTTATATTTAACGTCCGTACTGTCTGTTCATTCTGCTTGCTAGTTTTTGCCAACACGTTTTGTTTCTTGCGTTTGTCCTAGTTCTATTAATTTCCCATTGTACTCATTGCACTGGCGCCAGGTAGATGTTTGCTAATCTGTTACATGTAAACCCAGCGTCCGAATTAGCGCAACATATAAACTTTGGTGCTATTTCAAAAAGCCTCCCGAAAAACTACTTTATGCGATCAGTTTCCCGTAATAGTGGTTTTCATCTGAATTTGTCATACTTTCCATTCCTTTTTCGCGCAATTGCTGAAAGTTCTGCGCTTAAGTTAAACTGCTGTTGCACATCTCTCCCGAGTTAGTGATGTGATAACCATCTAGAGTTGCGTTAGGATCATTAACAGTTTTTCGTGTTTTGTTTGATTTGTGAACATTTTGACTTATTCGAATTTAAAACCTTGTGTTCCCTTAATCCATTTAGTCAAAACAGAGAGAAGACATATA
>LUCH01000765.1:68300-81851 GCA_013368495.1 Paragonimus heterotremus
ATTAATTATCCACATTATGCTTGGAAGAAGAGTTCAGATCCTTTGGATTGATGTAACAAACTGGGAGAATGAGACAAATCATCAGCGCACAATGTAAAGATATAAAAACGAATTGACAGTGATAATTCGCCTGATTTGATTTTGATAAGTTACGTCGGGTGTGGAACAATTGTTCGAGAACAGCTCTTGTCGTTTTGGGTACCCAGAGTGGTCTGTGGAACTCTTCACTAAGATATGTTTCAGGTATTACTCATCTAATTAGTGGTCCACAAGCAAAAGCACTAGGATTAAGTTTTTTCGAGTGATTACTGAAAGTTGGAAGACATTGTCACAAGACGATTGAGCGCGTGTTTATACTCTGAGACTGTACCGTGCTGTGTCTCGCAGATGACACTTGGTTGACGGATTGTTATGTACATTCTATTCAGCTAACTGGTTAGTATGTAACAGGTTAAAAACGGGAATTTTAGCCAGTACATCCGGATAACTTAGATCTAAGGGTTACCTGACGGTATCTGTTTCCGAATTAGGCGGTCACAGTAACCAGTCGAAAGATAAGTGTATGCAGACGTTATGTTTGGCTTGTGTTGCACCACTGCCCCATTTTACAAAGACATTATATACATGAAAGGAAAAGACCGAATGACCTAAATAGTATCGTGGTATCACAGTTTCTTTCGACTACGGTTCGACTTAATTGCTTGCACAACAGCTGTTTCAAGATCCACTCGTTCGTCATCTGATGGACGTGCCATAGCAGCACACTTGACGAAGCACGAACATTGTTTCGACTCTGTTCATTTCTGCCTAGCTTCCGGCCACAACTGCCTGTTAGTTATGTTGATGTCAACGTTGGACCGAGAAGTTGATTGGCCCCAATCTTAATACCACAATTGTTGTCATGTGCCGCACAAGGTCATATGAGGGTTGCTCAATCCCATACAGTGGCAACCGTGACTGCTTCGATTTTAACGTGTGATCAGGTGATTTACAGTCGTTATCATGACTGCCGTGTTCCCCGGTTGCAGGCGCTAGGGAAAAGTTGCAGAAGTGGCTGAATACTCACCTTACATTAGTTCCAGAATACTGGAAATCCGTTCTGTTGCCGATGAACTGATCCTTCCAAATGTTTTCGGAAATTATCTTCTTCCTGAACTTCGAGATCGCCATATTCTATCAACGATAAAACACAGCTCACCTATCAAGCGAAGCCTAGACTCGGTAATCTCCTTAATGCGTTTCCTCTCTTTGCTCGATAAACAATGCGGAGTTCTCCTGTTTTGGATTTCAACATTATATTTGAGATCCTTGGTCGGAACATTTTTCGTATCTTCCCTCCACTATTCACATTCTGACTACCCAGGATATAGACTGAACATTACCCACAATTGATCACAGATATCACATTCCTATATGATTTCCAGTTGGCCCCTTTCGAAAAGAAGCCCTAGACTCGAGTTTCGCTCTTGTTAGAGGTCACCAGTGATACATATCCTCGCCACAGCCGGGACTAGGACTCCGGCCACGTTTTCATGTGGCTACCGTGTTGACCACTGTCATTGACTTCTATGGGAATGCGACAACTGCGACCAATTGTGGGTGATGTTCAATCGGTATGAAAATCAAAAATCCCCTACTACTCATCTGTATCCAGGATATGTCATGGGATATTTCAGTAGTGGAATACAGTTTCCTATCCTAATAGGTCGCATATGGTCGTCAGTTTCTAACTTCTGTCGTTAGGTGGTTTCAACTCAGTTGTGCGCTTTCCGTCCAATTGGAAAGTCGGAAACATTGGCCCATTATAAAGCGATATACAAGTTGCGATATTGTACAAATACCACCAGGTAGTTGGATCAACTTACAACTCCAGCAGTTGATGACTTATAAGTGACTGACGAATTTATAGCAATAAGTGAAATCATACTGAGCTCCTGGATCTAGTTTACAAAGCACTCACTAGCACGGAGTTTCAGATTGAAGCATCGTGTCACGACCAACAGGTCTCCGAAACAAAGGTGACCATAAAGTGGAACTCAATTTTTCGTGTTGAACGGAGAAGTTCGAACAGCAGGTAAGTATAAATAAACGGAACAACGTGGGTGATTCTCAATCTGAGCGGGACATCAAACAACCATACATCAAATGTTGCAACCAATTTTAATAACTGTATGTCCTTCAAGTCCGCTGACCTTAGGTTTGCAAGGGGGGGGAGAGAAGGGACTTATGCACTTCTGTCTCCGTGTGGATCAAAGAACAGTATTTATTTGACGATTAGCAGATGCTAAGAAAACAATTGAATAGAAGGTGCATTAAATAAGACGTGAAGCACTATCATGCAGAATGCTTACACATTGAGACGGCATACTAACTTTACCGACAGACAGCAGAAAATCCTGTATACAGATACACCGACCAATATATGGGAATGCGTTGGGGAGCTGGCCAAGACAACTGTATATCTGATCGGTCCTCGCTTACGTACTGATCATGTACTGTCTTGTACATTTCAACCATGATAACAGAGTTAGACAGTGCAGTCTATAATGCGCAACACATTTACCTCATACGAATCCTAAGTTCAAGATAATGGGGACTTGAGAGCTCGTTCCTGAATGATGGAAAGATGTCTACCAGTAAGTGAACAGGTGTTTGCATGATTTTGTCTTTTCTGATATACTTGTAATCAATTGGGAACTGATTGTTAATTATCGGCCACTCTTAGTAAGAGCTCACCTTGAGCACCATGACTTTCTTTTTGGTTAGCTGTGAAGGGTTTCAACATTTTTGCCCTTTTCAATTACTGATGATAAGTATGTGTTTGTTCCCATAAAATGTCAAAATGGAGTTCTACATTACTGAGTATGTTTCAGAACGGAAGCTTCCACAAATTCCAAAAGAATTTGTCATTTGTGCTTTCTCTGACATTTGTGTTTAGATTGTACACAGACCTAAATCGTCTGTCACTATTATTCCTAGGCAATTCTACATTCAGGTACTTTCAACTTGTGATTTGTTAGATGTAAGTAAGCACAGTTTTGGCAGCGAGTGTGCACGGCTTTGCAGTTAGAAGTTGTAAATGGTAAGTGGCCATCTATAAACCACTGAGTTAGTGAGTTTTAAGTATTATTGAGTTGTAGTCAGGTCATGCCGATGGTTGCAATGCTTTACGATAATCAACAAGTCAAGGATGAAATAGGACAAACAGCAGAAGACTCACTATAAACATTTACGTAATACCGATACTCTGTAAATATTAGCCAGATAACTGGTCCATTTACCTTTATGGTAAAGCTATTCAATTTAGCTATTTCTATATAGCCGCTCAATCTGTTGATCCACGAGGTCATATTTGCTGAGTACTCTTGCAAGATAAAAAAAATTGACTTGTTAATGACAAAAAGTTTGGGTGGACTGCATCAGTTGATAGTCCTTCGTAAGTGACTGTTTCAACAGTCTAGCGATTAGTAGGCTCGAGGTATGTGTCTCATATGAACTCCAAACCGTGGTTTGTTGAAAAGTACGTGGTTTCCCTTGGTAGTTTTTGAAGCAAGTTCTTTGTTACCTTGAGGACTCATGAAAATAAATCTATCGGTCAATAGCTTGATTACCATATCGGCACTCATCTTTGAAGATAAAAGTGATTACAATTTCTCTCTTTGATTTCGGTAGGAGACTGACTATCAATCTGTGATTGAAAATTGTCGTTAAAAGTACACTTAACACAAATGCACACCCTTTTCAATATGACTGTGAATGTCAATTGCGGACCAAACGATTTAGGTGACATAATCTCTATTCATTTGCTTATCACATGTAACACTGAGAACTGGAAAAGTTCAGTTAATGATTTTCACTCAGATCGGATGAACTGTCGTGCACAGCGTGATGAAGCTCTCTAAACTCGTGTTTGTAAGTCCATCAGATGTGTGACCACACTCTTCGTTTATGCCGCTACTTTACCATACATTAACTTTGGGTTCAAGGTCAGTCTGCGGAAGATGACTTTGTTGGTACATGAATTCACTCCCTCATACTGTAGCAGTGGTGGGATTGTGCCACTGTCCAAATATTTGCCTTGTTTGATAGCAGTTTCAGGTCATGGATTTCGTGCAAATCACTTTTGCTATACCATTTCAGGCCTCCTGGCTTTTTATTAGGTTGAGGCCATTTCACTGGGACTTATTTGTAGACATCATCGAACATCTCACAAGTAATGTCTCGTCGGTGACTATCTAGGCTGCGTTCGGTTGTGGAACCATGCCATGCAAACTTTTCGAAATGTACTTTGCTTGATAGGGTAGTTGTCTTTAAATGTCTTCGAACTCGTTTCATGGCAACCGCGGGATCTAGTTTCGTGTGTACGACGAAACTTCCAGGTCCTACGATCACTGTGGTCAAATAAAAATTGGCTTTCTATGTTTTCATTTATGTCTGATTCGTTGGAATACACAACTTCAGACAAGATGGTTCTTGACTTACACGATACTTAATATAATCTACAACATCAACAAACTTCTGTTCAAAGTCCCACTAGCATTAACTGCACTTCTGTGCGTTCTTGCAATCAATCAGGCATTTTACTGGTTATTTCATTCTCTCCCACTTGTTTTTCTCTTGTGCTGCTCTCTTAAGTATCTATTCAACGACAGTGATAAAATTGAGCCTCAGTTATGGAGCCACCATTCTGTCCTGAATATACGGCTCTAACAGGCAAGATAGCGTTAGTAGGGACATCTGGCTGAATAACTTCGAAGGAAACTGTAATCGATGGATTAAAAATTAAAGAACGGTACTACTGCTCAATTTTAATTGCACTCGATTATTTGCCTCAGTTCATTTAATTCCTTAACGAGTTACAAACTGTACCAGGATTTTTAGCTAAACGCTTTATGGTGAATCTAATCAACTGATTTTCCCCCGATCATTTCGTTGGCTACATCTGCCTATATTGAATTTCTGAGACGTGTCCATGTAGGAGTGGAACTCGTAGATTGTTTGCAGTTTGTTTCTTATTAGTATGTTTTTGTCTGATGCATTGTCTCCAGAGGACTTTCGTGCCCCTGCGAAAAATGTTTTCATTCCTGGAATCGTGATCAGCCTTGTTCCTGATCACCGTATCGGATACTCTGTCTGGTTGAAGAAACATTGTCTTTGATTTCTCTCATTTATTTGAGAGATGGACAATATTCGGGTGTTAGACAGTATTGCTGGTCTAGACGAGAAATTATGGTGTAAAATGCCCACTAACTAATGTAACATAACTGACGTAAGTCAGAAATTACAATCTCATGATAATAAACTGAGCATTCGAATAATCGCGTCTCCGACTTGGTCAGCCACCACAGTTGTGCTAATTACACTACAATACGCGAAATTGTGAATACCAGTGTAAGTATATCAGCCTGCACTTTGTGATACGGTTTATAGCTTATCGCGTCCGTTGTATTCCTATACGTGTTCAGTCAACATCAAGCCTTACAGGCAATAATAACGGTGGACAGAACACATGACTCAGGAGAAGTACATGTTATATTGTCGTTTTCCAAGCGCTACCGCCATTCTTAAGTGAGCGGACGAATGGGCCGTTGGACGTTGAAGGCGCGACCAATCAGAACGCAGCCTCAGTCTTAGCACGAAAGTGGGGCACATAGACGACCTTGACGCGTACACAACAGCGACTACCCAGTGGTCGGCGTACGAAATCTGACCGTCCTCGACTGATTTTGCGTCTACATGTAGACGGTTATGAAATGGGTCCCTCAGCTTACGGAATGGTTGAATTCGATCGGACAGACAGTACAATGGTTTAAATGTGTTTCGTTTTCAAGTGCACGGTGCGGCTTGTGCATACCCGGTCAGTCAGCATCTAATGCTGCCAAATATGGAGGTAATGGATGCACGAGTGCTCATTGCTGAGCAGCCTTTTGTGAAATTTAAAAAAATCAACACTGGGCAGCGATGAAAATCCGCTCTAGTACGAAGCTGATCTTTATTTATAATCAATACTCTAACCTGTCGAGCAACTAGCTCATCTACCTTTACCGGTCGATGGCTTGTTTGGTCTCACTAGATGTCATGCCATTTGTCTTGTGTCCAGGTTGCGGATTCTTGACCCAATAGTGTTGCTCGGTTTGTTAGTCTTTGCGCACCTGCCAATTGACTACTCGGAATTGATTGTCGTACTTGATTGCCCAACAATGTACCTCACTATTTGATCGCCATTTGGTAGGATTATCGGCTTTGATAACTGGCCTGAAACTGCAACCGTACAAGCCAACAATCAGCATTAGCTACCATCTCACACACGCAGAGAGAAACAAGTCCTAATGTGCGGCTCATGACAACAGAGGTGAGGCGAAAGCTCATGCCTGTCTGAGTAGACCGTTTGACTTCATTCTACGGTCTTCCTGGGGAGACAAGTAAACCGTCTGTCATTTATCGATGGTTGTTCTATGAAGTTGCTTTGTCGAATGCACGGCTTTTCAAGTAAACCATAGCTCATAATCCTTGCGATGAAATCTGTTATAAACAGTATCCTAAGGCTACGACGTAGAGTGTGCGAAACGTCAATGGTTATAGAGTTACATATCTCAAATTGGGCTTTTCCCCTAGCAAACTAACATGATCAAAGTGAACGTGCTCTCTGTCTGAAGCGTGTCGCCTTTTCATTGAACCACTTATCTCTACAACACAATTTTATGTAAGAAGAATACTACCATCTATGAAACGCTCTTGTGGTGTAAAAATTCCTATGTATTCGGAAACTCCACTCGAGAAATAGGTCTCCTAGAACCATACACACGACCATTTCGAATATTAACATAGGTCTAATTTTGTCAGTAAGAGGCGCCATGGCAGTGTTGCTTGACCAAGGCTATATTGTTTACTTCTACACCATATGATAGGCCACATACTTACATAAGACTTCAACACAAACCTCCTTTACGCGTTGCTCTGACAAGCAAAATTCTTATCTAGGCCTAGCGCCAAAACCTATTTCAAGGATGTTTCAGTTAACTTTGAAAATAAACAAGATTTTGTGTGCTTTTGAACTTCCAATTTAGCCGACCGTACGCTTGTTTGAGGTTGGTTTGCATGAAGGCGTTTATTTGTAGATGTGAGTACCTTGGATCCAAGCCAAACGGACCCCAGGAAATGGTCATCGGAACGTAAGGGTTATGTTCCTTGTTTACGATCTTTTGTGAATGTGAGCGAACGTTTTGCAATTGTACTGGCTCAGCTACAGCCCGCAGTATGACTGCGAAACGTAACCTCCTCTCTTAGGATTGAAATGAAAGTGTTTCAGTCGATCGAAATCCGTAATTCTTATTACCATACTCGTTGTAACAATGGGCAGGTGCTTCGCAAAATGTGCTATTCGACAATGTGCTATTATTGATCCCATAATCCCCCAAGATCCCAGGAATAGTCATCTTGAGATCTCCGTATTTATCTTGAACACTTATGCAGTTTGACGGTTCCCGCAAGTGAAGTTGTTTCACATTCATTAGGTTCCACAACACGAAAGTGTCTTCACCCGGTTAGGTTTGGGGATCTACCAATCTGTTGTTCTGGAACATAAAGACACCGTTCCCGCTGGAGTCCAAAAACAATCCAGTTGGTAACTGGTCGTAGTAAAACCGCTTTATATATTTGCGCCGAGTTTTTGTCTTGTCATGAATGTCAGTGCTTTGTAACCATTGTTTCACTTATCCCGAGGATAAGACGTATGAGAAGGTTCGTAATTAAGGGTGTTGGGTTTTTAAAAAAATATCCGATGAGGTTATATCGCGTGAATCCAAAAGTCATTTAATAAATTAACCCGTGTATTTTAACGAGTAGACTATGCGACTGTTATATCGCAAATGTAGAAGGCAGGTACAGATAAGTAGCAGTATTATACTGTAGCAAAGAAGATAAGTCTACGTTAGCAACTGCAGGCAACAGCAATTAGACATCATTGTATGGTATGACGGTATACCGTACCAGGGACTACATGCAATCGTAAACAAGCTAAAGATCAATTGTCCAACCAAGAAGGGCACATGACCGATTCCGATCAGAAATGTGCGAGCGCAAGGTTTCGAGAGCGTTCTGGCAAATCGGTCCGCAGCACAGACACACAGACGATGTCTGTGTGCGCACACCTAATAGGACGCGACAAAAGATTTGATTAACTGTTGGAAATGTGCCGTGTTTGATGGTCGGTAGGGATTTTAATCTACCGGGTATTGTCTGTTGAGCCTACCAGCAACTGTTAAAAAGAGTAGCAGGATCGCTGGTTGTATGGACTCTCAACTGCCGTATAATAACCTATATTGCAATCCGAAAACGCTGTTCGATTTGGTACTGTGTCTCAAGAAGTAAATCGTCTGCACTGGCATTATTGTCAATTCGAGTTCCTAAACGTTTTTCACAATCAGTATGGAGTGCTTCCCGATGCCAGTTCCCTGTTCTCTCATCCGTGCACTCAGGGTACCTTGATTTCAGGTTAACCTGGTTCGGAAGTCGTAATGTGAAGACGGTACAAGCGAACATCATGTAGTAGTCTACTCAACTAGCAAACAAGCAGACTTCAGAGAAGAAAAACTGAGAAGCTTAGGAGGTAAACTTGAGAGAACCCCTAGTTCAACCGCACACCGGCATGCCAGCCACCTAAGAAGACGAAAGTCCACACGAACGGCCTTTGCCTTTGAGCATTCAAACAGGCGTTAAAGTGTTCGGATGACATTCCCAACGGTTACAGCTGAAACATTGTTATTTTGGAAATTGTAGCCTACAATAGTGAAGATGATTCGGATCTACTGTACAACCACGAGTAAGGTTGCAGTATCCACGTCAACACATTAACCCTGGTTTTAGTGGATTGTAATAAATTTACATTCGCAAGGTAGTGTGAACAGGTGCGGTGATACTAGTGGTGCAACTCTCAGGTTGCAGGGAGTTTGGGATTCGGGGGACATCGAAGGTGATCTGGCTACAGTTGTTTATTCATCACTCTCAATGAGTGTCCTCTGAAACACTCGAATCTAGGAACTGCCTTATGCACTTTCAAATTTAGATTTTCTTGTGTAAAAACCGTCACATGTTCCCGACAGTAGGAAAGGTGAAACAATGAACTACATTAGTCGAGTGAAAATTGAACCACAAAGTTTTTAATCCAGTGGCGTAAAACACTAACAGGAATTCACAGAGTTACGCAGCCAGTCACTCAGTGCGTCCAGAAGGACCTGAGTTCATGATTCATTCATCATTTGACTGTGTAAGGACCAGCAGAGTATTACACAGTTTTTTTACGGGTGTCTGCTGGCTTGCATCTGAGTCTGGTTCTATGATTCGATAAGGCTTGGGATTGTTGTGTAAAAATAGGGTAAATGTGGCTCTCCCGGTTTTCACCAGTTATTTGTCTATCTGATTCAAACCTGGGTCCAACGTTGATATCAGACAAATGTGGCTGCATCTGATTAAACCTTATACGTATCTGATCAAGAGTTTGAGAACTTTCATTAAAATAGTAGACAACTAAAAAGAAAGGTACAATTATTTGGGGGGGGGGGTGACAGTATTGGTGAATAAGGGAACGAATTGACGGCGGGTGCAAAATGCTGTCAAGCCACATGACAGAACGAGTTTACTGACTCAGTCGTACGGGTATCCTAATTGTCATGGAAACAAAATTGATGTGGACTCATCAGGACACTTTGTGGCATAAAGTACATCGCGAATATTGGAATGATACCTGTCCTGGATTGGGTACATGAATTAGGATGATGCTTCGTAAGTTGCTGCCGAAGTATGCTGTTATCAAGTGTTACAGAAACTCCCACATCTTAAGGTGTTCACTGGCAAGTTACCGATACTTCGCTATTCGTTTGGGTCAGGTAGACTGTATTGAGATGTTATCAGGAAAAATACATCCAAAGCAACTTCACTAACGTGCGTGAAAGGCCGTATTCTTTCTGATGATTTCAGTTCATCCGCGTAGACTTAGAACGGAAGAAGCGACAAGATAGCCCACGATACACCAGAATTGGTCACGTGAGAAGTTACAGCATTGCTGAAGCATGCACACTGTATGGTGTTGGTGACTCACTCACTTAGTAGATTGAATAAATCAAGTCTGATTCACTGTTAGATGTGTATAGGCACTTTATTGACCATCCACCTTCGATTATTTAATATACGTCTAATACTCATATGACAGTTCACAGATAAGCTTGTTCGCTATTGCCATCAAGGTTTTGTGAAACGTAACAGCTTAGCTAGCGGTAACTAAATGTCTACAATATTCTATTAATAATCCTATGGTTACAGGTTCGAGTCCGTTTATTCCGATCAATCTTGTTTAAGCCGGATCGGTTTGATGATATTTAATCTATATTTGATATGTATATAGTACGACCTCCAACTTGTTTTGCTACAAGTGCTGAAAAACGTTACCTACTGTACTAACGTGAAGTCTGCCCAACAGATCCAATTCAAACCCCCCAAGGTCATAGTTTGAATGCAAACGCAATCAAGGCAAAAGCTTATCATAATAATAGTAATAAATTGTCTATATTCCTTCTACTGTTCCGAATTCTAAGTTGGCTTTCGACTCTTGAAACTTATCATTTTGTCTTGGTCTGAACTCCTTATGTGTTTAGTAGGGCATGGCTCCTGTTAGAATCGTTAGGCAAGCTTTTTGTCATTCAGATGACAAATGCTACTCATATCAGTTTGTAAGCAAACTTTAGTTTGCTCTAGGGAATGCTTCTGATTGTTTTTCAACTCGGTTGTTGATCTCCCTGCTTGCCGATAATAGACAAGTACTGGTTTCAGTGGGCGTGGTGTGTTGTAGTCGTTTACTGAATGTTCTTCGTAATTAGATCTTCGGTTGACCGGCAACTGATGGCCGTACTGTCTGCGTCGTAATGACCTATACTTTCAGAAGTTCTGTGTATTAAACTCCCTACATGAAGGCCACCCACAAGCTTCTGTTGCCGCTATCTGACTTTTCCGGACGGATTGTACGTATGGTGTGTACGGGATTGAAGCTCATCATGAAAAATCGACCGAAGGCAGTTTACAAACGTACGAATTCGGTTCCGAAATTAGGTCAAGCCTGTGCTTTTCACGTGACCAGAAAAGGATGTTGCAACCATACCGCGTATCATGTGCGCCAGTTGGTTAATCCAAAATTTAGAGGTACAATTCGATGAACGACAAATGGTTTTGGACTGGTAGATTTTTAAGCAATGGACTACCAAATGCTGCTAGCTTTTGTATGACTAATTACACAGTCAAGGACAAAGATAATTTTCGAATCGATCAACGTTGGGAGTAAACAGTTAGTGCGCAAAGTGTATGTCAATGATACTTGGTAAAAAATACCCGAAATTCAAGGCAAACTATGTACATCGTTCTGCTGGTTCAATAAGCCCCATGACTTCGACATAACTAGGAAGTTTCTGTTCATGGGGTTATCGATGGGAGTTAACAGCACAGTTGCTGTGTCTCCTATCCAGACGATTTGAACACTAGTCACACAAGGTTGCAGTTGGACGTTTAGATATGACTGATCGATCATGCCTAGTGTGAGGTTACTAGCGTTGTGATTAACCCGCTAATCTCACAGACAGAAAGATCGGAGTGTAAATTCCGGCTCGGACAGGAATGTACACTACTGATGAGCCCTAATAAGAGCAAGACTCGAGTCTAGTGCTTCTTTACGAATTGAGCCCGCCGAAATGTTCACCTGAATGAAAGAGTTGTGATGGAACATGGGTGGTGCTTAAGTTGATTTTAAAAAATGTTGGGTGTAAACCAATGTGACTGATTGATTTTCAACCCATATAATCTCCGGAATAACATCGTACGATTATTGCTTTGTTTTGGAATTCAGTGCCAGCTTTACACCGGTCTGACGTCAAGGTTTAGGTTCGACTACACCAAACCCAAAAGAAAAATCCGTAAGCTATCTCAAACGAGTAACGAGGTTAGAATCATAGTCTTGTGTTCCAGAGATGAAAAACATCATATTACAAACATGAGACAATACTCATCAGAACATCTTCCTACGCATATGTCGAGGAGTGCGAATATTGTAAAGTCACTCTTTATCAACTGCATTGACCGTAAAATAATTTCTTAGGATAATTCCTTGAAAATAACGGAAAAGCTGAAGGAAGTTGAAAATGGATAGTGGTTGAGCGATTCCATCATCAAGAACCAATAACTACTCTTATTATCCAGTAGATCACACAACTGCATGGGGTTGGTCTAAGGACCCAATCTGGAATCCATGACTTACCACATTATAAAGTACAGGGTTTTCCTTGAGAATCCCATCCTGAGCCTATGATTCAATAGTTATACTCAGTTAGAGACGAGGAACTCTCCCAGCCTAACGAATCGGTGACTAAAGGTGTTGATGTCTGATTTTATTGATTGCTGTTTGCAACAGACACATCCAAAGTGCATTAGACTGCTGAGTAACACCGCCTGTGATAATGGTCAATCGTTGGGCAATTGAAGTGCTCTCTGTTTGGAAGCACTGTTCTTGCTTTCCTTATTGTATGACCACAGGACTGTGAAAATAGTACTGTTAGATTCATTGAATTGTGTCACACTACGTGTGCAACCCTACACAGTATCGAAAAATCCAGTTTTGTGAATGTCGCTATGTTTTATCCGATTGCACCCGTCCAACCAACCTGGCAACGTTGAATCTGGTCGTACTGGTAGGGTCACAACCCTAATGTGGAGACAACAAGCTATTGGACTACAGTACCCATACTACTACAATTGGGAAGTGAAGCATGAACGTGTATTTGGATATTGAAGTAATCAGGGAAAGAATACTAGAAGAAACAATGGATTGCAGTTCGGCATGAAATGGTTCTGGATACACAGAAACTGGACATTGACAGTCGTTGCAACCGTGACGTTCTAGGACCAGTGTGTTGTGCGACAGGCAGTTTCGCCGTGGCAGTATACTACTCACAAGTAGTATGTTACCCACAGGCGACAGTGAAGAACAAAAGGGCAAGCTCCGAACGCCAGGAAGACGACAGACAAGAAGAGACCATTGGAATAGTGTGTACGCGCTATGGCAAAAGTTCCACCAAAGCGAATAACAATGATATATGTGAATCCATATCTGATGTGCAAATGAATAGGCGTTTGTGGTTTGGTTTTTTGCCATGACCTATACGGGAGTTTGCACAGCTGGTGGCTTCTCAGGCCAAATAGCTTTTGCGTTCACAACAAGTGTTACATGCAAACGAGAGGGTTTGGTTGTTTTCGAGTTGGGACGCATAACTAGTGTGTTCGTTTTTGCTGGAAACCCTGGGAAGAATATGCTGGTTCTTCCAGGATATTGTGGTGCGCTCGACAAAAATTGGATTCTCCAACTGGTAATAATTAACACGAAAAATCTCGGTCCCAAAAATAGCGCGAATGTCCCTATAATTTGCGCCCAAGATGGCATGGTTGGCGGCATCCGAGACGGATTAGCCTGTCACAGTGACCGAAGCCAAAGGACGCCTGCGCTTTAAACCATCACCC
>LUCH01000765.1:84070-114217 GCA_013368495.1 Paragonimus heterotremus
GAGCAAATCGTAAAACTCCTTATGCGGTCGACGATCTGCGAAACCCTGCATCTGCTCGTCCTGCCTCATTCACCAGTTGTCCTTGATTTCGCGAACACGCTCGGTCAGTTGACGGCGGATACTTCGGAACGTCGCCTTCTTCGCTTCATTGACCGGGTCCACTGTGGAAGCAGCAAACGCGGTATTCTTCTCTCGTACCAGTACGGCGATAACCGTATTGATGTCGTCGAACCAGTCTGGACGTTTCTGGCGTTTGATACCAATCGTCTCGGTGGTTACCGTCTTGATCCACTCCTTGATGAACTGCTACATACCCTCAGGAGTAGTGGATACAGGAACGTCGTGCAGACGAGCGGCAACTGCACATTGAAAAGCAGCTTTCGTCTCACAGTCCTCCAGTCTTTTTATATCCAACTTCTGCCGTTGTCTGGAAGATCTACAATAGAGAGACTTGCGTACATGGATAAATAATTTAGTCCTGACCAGTCTACTCACGAGCTGGCTATCACGAACACCCGATTCCAGCTGGACGCGAGCGACATCACGACGTGGACCCATCCACGAAGCGGTCATCACCACTTGCTTGACTATGTGATTGTGCGCGCCCAAGATAAACCAAAAGACGCGTACATAAAACAACTTTGTTCCGCCACAACAACGTGTGCAACAATAAGAAAATCACAAGATATTTATATGATGCATAATGACCTGAAAACAATCTCAAATCAGAGAATAGAAGGACACTTACCGAAAATATTAGTTAGGATCACTAAACCACTAATGAGCATAACGGAATAAAGGTCGGACAGGTAAAAACTAATCAAGGTTCCCTCTCCATCGTCCTGGACAGTTCCGATCATTCTCGGGGTCAGAGGCGGTTTTAGACAAGAAAAATAGACTCCCTAGCCGTTTTCCGAATGAACAACCCTTGTGTCATCTGAGTTCTTGGTTCACAATTCTAGTCTTCATAATATATCGTGTCATCGAAAGGCATATATACATATATATGCCGATTACATGGTATATTTATTATATACTTAATTCAGATCAGCAAACGAGCTTGTCCTCTGGTAAATTACGCGCTTTTCTGTTCAGAAATTTAGATCATGATGGCCTGCTGCCTATCCTTTTCTCCAGCTTTAATGACACAGTGTATTCCGATGGTATTGTCCGGCTTTCCACACCAAAGGTAATTTGATTTGTTTTCTTAATCCTGGATAGAAGGCAATAGAACGTACTTCTTGTATCATGTTTAATGTATAATCATTGATTAATGGTTAGCCCAAAAACGGATCCCCAAATGGAAAACAAGGTTGAACACAAATATGTCCATAATACCGTTAAATGAGAATAGAAAAATAATACAATATGCAAACTAAAACCATTCATAACGTTGGTCCCGTACAACAAAATCAAAGGATTCCAAACAAGGCCCACTAGATCAGAGGTAAACTGTTGAAGGAATAGGTTAAGTCATTAATGGTTGCCCGCGCCACAGTCGTCTGGTCCTAAATTAGTTCAGCGCAACAAAATGAGGCAAGCACGACACAGTAACTGTAAATTAGTATGTTGAGCAGACTAGGGAATATAAGTGGAATAACGTATGTTCTCAATTTTGGTGATCAATAACTTTACACCTATATTAAAGCTGTGCTTGCCTCAACCTTTCGACATCTTTCTTCCGACCTGGTCTTATGAACAGAGTTCCTCTAATTTTTGTCTCCAAGGTATACACTTAAATCTCACAATTGCCTATAATGTTGCTAACAAGCAGGGATAGGCTAGACTAATAAATCCTCAACTCGTAAGCCTCCTAGTATCATTTTGCCCATTTAGCATTAAATAGAGGGAGCTGTAATTAGTACCTCAAGTGGTGCAGTGCACATCATCTGTGCTAACGTTTGTGCGCAGACGTCTTTTAATCATGGCAACTGTGACATATTATTCTGCAAATGGATTTTACAAACTATGTTCCATCGACAATGTATTTGTAAAATATGTGGTACAGTGGTCCTCCGCTTGTTGATAATAGACCCTCTTTGATTTTCGCGTAACGACTGCTTGGGATGGAGAAGAACCCAACTGAAAATGAGCTTTAAAGTTCTATGGATCCTGATAGGACATCGTTTTAGCTATCTGAGTGTAAGCAAGAGTGTAATCAGATTAAACATTCATATGTGTGAATAGTTTGATTCTACTCGTCGCATTTCCAACATCAGAGCTATTGAAGTTGAAGAAAATCTGTCTAAATTCGTTACTGACTTGCACTGTGTCAAACCGGTCTCACAAATATCGGGTTGAGTTGTCCTCTAATGCGGGCACGAATCGTTCACTGATTATCCACACACTTAGCTCTAAACCTCCAGATTCACCCACAAGGATAGACAGTAGGTGAATACAGTTGATCACGTGTATGGTCAAGATAAATTGAACAGAAAGTCCAATAAAGATGCGACATCAAATAACGAATGAATATGGTCGATCGTAAACAGGTCACAAATCAGGGGACAGCAAACTAACAAAGACCAAAACGATCAATAAGCTAGTGGGAAACGCAGAATTTCTCACTAGTTAGAACAACAAAATCGCGAAAAATTATTGGTTTCTTTGTTTCATCATCTGGCTAATTATAATACAATAAATATGAAGAAAATCAGCCAATACAGATTATGAATTGTGTTTACTAACAGGTACGCGATCGAGGTTCCGAACTTTGAGCATAGTTGGTTGTAAGCCAGTGGAGTTCACGTGTCCACACGAAATCCTTCTGAGCGCAGAGGCCAAGGTTGTGCAGTCGAATGCTATTTGCCTCGGCAATTGTTAACGTTCATAATCTCATCATCTTTGATCGATTTCTTGGCACTCGGTAGATAATCTGAAAGACATCTTTCTTATTGACAGGATGATGAGAGTCTGTCAAATGAGGAGCTATCACGCTTGAAACGGTTTTAATCACATCACTGTTGTTTAACCAAACAGAATGACGTTCACGCACTCTATCAGACAACCGCCTAATAGTGAGGCCACTGTATGATGCTTGATACGAGGGAACAAATGAGTACATACACTACATGTTTGTTGAACGTGGAGTTTTCCTTTTTGGTGAGATATGACAACGGGGGTTGAACAGAAACCGACTTACGACTGAGCAATGAGGTAAGCCATTTCAACTGACTTGTGAGCCTTCTGGCGATAACTTCCGTCTCAAGATTTTCTTTGGAAAGGAGACTAATACACGCAAATCTGTTATCATTAGAAGGTGGCTTAATTTTCAACTCTACTGTCTGCACTGCCTTCTGAATAAAACGCCATGCGTGGCCATTCCGTATGAATAATCCCTGTAGAAAATCTACCTCAGATTGTACAGTGTCATAGGTACAAATCTTGAAAGCCCCACCCATCAGACATCGCGTGAGGTTTCTTGCTTGATTTAACTGGACGAAACTGTCAAGGTAAATTTATCGACTACTTTAAGTCGGTTCCCTGTACACTTTTCGTTGGAATGAACCGCCTTCTCTTCTTAATATGCCAACATGTAAATAATTGACTTGGTCATTGTAGTCTGACTACTAGGTGAATTTACTACTGTTATGAGCCGAATTAAACACTACCGCATCATTACTCATGTTGGAATTCATACTGACGACGTAGAAAGCATCACTTACTTATAGCTTATAAAATTTAACCCGTCCAATGACTATACTCAACTTGTTTCAAAAATACTCCAACCTAACCTAACTCTAACGCCAAAAGAAAAAGTACTGGCCTCCAAAAGAGCCATATTTATGCGCTTACTCGAAAGAAAAAGTTAAACCGGAATACATCCGCATTTATGTGACCACAGACCAAACGGTAAGATTATCAACGGATCAGTCAGAATTGGGCTGGCGATAAAAATGACATCAAAATGTCGAAAACGTCTGTAAAAACCGGAAATAAAATTCTTTCGATAAATCAAAAATCCAAGTAGGTAGTGTTTAGTAATTGTCTTAACAATAAAGGCCATTTTTGTGGAGAACTATATGTTTCTCGTACGGATTCGACTGAATGAATTAGAAAAACTTATCTCAGGATACGGTCACCATGGTCATCGGTTTGCGAAGTCCAGTGAGCAAACCTTTAATGAAATATACCATAAAGGATATTTGGGGAAGGTTTGAAAATATCTCAAGTAAAAGTAGATGTGGTATAGTTACTTTTAACCGTAACAAAAAGAATTTTTTTAATTCCATGAATATGGGCTGTGAAAGACTCTGATGGATATGTAAAGCAATTCGAACAGTTAGTTTTCCTTTTTTGGCGGATGACCGGCGCGTCAAATTAAGTTGAGCCGTTTCATTAAAGTCCAAATCTTGCTCACAGTTGGCCAATGTAATTGTCTTACGTTGACGACGAATTTCCGTCGCTGGAATCCCTTATTTATTTCTTCCAAGTATAACGGATGATCGGAGATCCCTTGGTTAGCAGTTGCTGAAAGTGTGCGCAACTGTTCATACAGCATTTGAAACTTATATACGGTGCATGTGCGTGGTGTTTTGTGTGCAGACGGCGGACAGTTGTGTTTCCATCGATCGGTGATACTCGTTTATCACTGAACTGGAGACCCACCACGTGGGAAGCATTTTAAATGTAAATGTTTCGCTTTCAGCTTACGTCATACGTACACAGTGAAGCTAGATGACCATGATGACGTCGTTAAATTATGCTGAACACTTAGCACTATATTTCATTTGTCCCACTATCGGTAGTGAATTGATAGGATTGAATAGGCGATGACAGTAGTAAAATGTTTGGTTGCCAAACTTAAAATACCGCTTGGATGATTGATTCCTCATGGTCTCACTAAGTGAATAACGTACAGAGAAGAGTCTGCTCACGAGATGAACTCAATTTTTACAAATTTTTCGATCCCAACTAAGCCGTATTTAAAAGTAAACCAGCGAATTTCATTTAGGACTTGGCGCGGTTAATTTTTAACGTGCGTTCCACGAGCATGTCCTGTCCATCTTTAATTGGGCCAGTTTGTTTTCTTGTACAACATGGTTGAAGCTACAATAGAAAAAACCACACTATTTTACACATATTTTTGAGAATGGACAGCATTTTATACCTAACCAACTAAGACGGGTACACGTAATAGTAATGCAGGATTATTTCGTACCCGACTATCAGTAGAGTAAGTGACAGAAATCTACATGTTGTCTTCCTAAAGAGGCCAATTAAGAGCACTTCATCCGGTTCACTTCGGAACTGTTCTCCACTAATAAATCAAGACGGCTTGGACTTTGATTATTCCTCTCTAACTTGAAAATGTCTTACAAATTTGTCATGGAGTCTTAGTTCCTAGAATAGTTGTGAACTAATCAAGTGAGAACGAAGTATGATTGCATACTGGGTTCAACTCAGAACTACAGGCCAGTCAGCCCAACATGTAAAGATCACTAAGGAAAACCCACAATCCTGTGAAATGGGACGCCGTTGTACCGGAACTTGTGGCCTAAGCAATGACAATGCAAATCAACCAACTGTGCTGACCTAAGGACTGGCATTTTGCTTATCAACCGAAGTAGCCAACGCATTCACACGGTAAAAATTTTCTGTCCTACAAAGGCTGTAGATTTCACCCGAATCAATGATGAAACTCAAGCGACGCGTACATGTAATAATCGAACTCGTGGGACTAACAACAGTTAATGAACTAACTCGAGCCCAGTGCTCGAATCAACGCAGTAGAAACAGAATGCCAAGAGCTGTGGATAGAGTTACCACTCTATTCTGAACCACAAATACTGTGAAGGACAGTAATATGTAAAACAATTATTCGCACCATGTAACAGTGTTGTACCAAGCATATTATGTTTTCAGTTGTGTGAATCGCGAAGGGATCTTCTGGCTGGCAGGTGGAAGACTAACAGCATCAGGGCAATCAGGACACCCAAGGTTGGTTGTAGTGGTGTCGTTATGATTGGTGAACCTGAAAACAGCATGTTTTGAATTACAAACGGTTGTCCTGAAAGCTAGGATTACAACACTACACCTCAAATGGCATTGAAAATATTCATGAATAACAAAAATGAACCTCTTCAACTTTCTCAGCTCAATCGGGAGCATTCTTTCTGTAAGTTTCATAGGCCTGAAATGGAATTTTCCAGGGCAACCGTTAGTTTCACTCCATCCGAACTCTGCATCGCATCATACCTCAATCGAAGAACTCCAGGTTAATGTATTGGTTACGTTGAAAATCGTCGTCGGTTAGTATTTTTTAACCGGCGGAGACAGTTCTGAGTGAACGACTCGTACCAACTCCTGATTTCAGAAGCCCTTAAATGATACTTTGTAAGCTCAAATGAATGTATCCAAAAGCTTAAAATGTCATCGTTAAAAGTCGCATCTCGTTTCAAAGTAGTGGTCTACTTTCAGTTACCGCATCATCATAAATTCTATGTCATTCTTCCTCTAACCAGCACTATGATATAGGTTTTCCATTTGAATGCTTTAAGAATCTCATTTTACAGAAAGCATCGGGTTTTGTTTTAAAAGACTTTCTTATAGACAAACAGACGGGCTAGCTGTGGGTTGTCCGTCAAGCTTGACACTGGTTGATATTTTCTACGGAATGATCGAACGACAAATCCCAGATAATGTCATCAGTGCCTTTTTGAACAAACGGTACGTTGATAACATTCCGACTTTCACGAATAATGATCATTTTGATTTATTTTTTTTTACCTTCTTAACCCTATTCATCCTTACCTATCCTTATTTCACAAAATTGAATCTAACGACAGTTTGGCATTTTTGGATGCACTGATCAACAAGAGTGAATGTGGGGATATTGCATTGTAAGGCAGCATGGGGTGGGCAATATCTACAGTTCTCCAGGGTTGCTTCGGTACCACACAGGCATGGTTTGGTTAAAACACAATTTCACAGGTTCGGACGTATTAACAGTCCTGGCAATCTGTGGACGGAACAAAAGACACTAAGATAATTTTCACTGGCAGATGGATATTCCGAAAAGATAGTCGACACTCACAGCCCGATGAAGAAGTTCAGTGAACCAGTTCAAACTACTCAAAATAAGGATATGTTTCTACTTCTGTATTTCAAAGGAGATCATCTGGCAAACGACGTCAGACACAAATTGAAGTCTGCTTTATCCCGCACGTATGCGGGTGCCCAGTTACGTTCAGTTCAAACTATCAGAGGACCACTTCCACATAATCGTGGACACAGTTTGTCCAAATATTCTGTCTCCCAAATGTTTTACCAACTCACTGGCGGCTGCAGTGACGGTTATACAGGCAGAACAGATGGACATCGATATCAGCAAATAAAAGAACACGTTTCGAATTGGTCTGAAACAACCGATAACAAAACAGTATCAAACCACTGATTCCGTTGCTCGGAATCCCGCTTCATTCATTACTAGACACTTCACGACAAAAGGTTTCCAAGTTGACTCGTTTCGCCCATTCAGATTATTATTACACAATCACAGCCCGAAGCTACCGGCCTTTTAGTGGGGATATATTGGTGAGAACAAGCCAGCCGGCATTGTGTGTGCAAAAGCGGTTGAAGTAATCCATCGGATTGTCATGGTGTTGATGACATTATACTTGGTACAAATATATGCGTGCCCATTCCCTGTCTGCCTCTATTCGTCTGTCATACATAACCTGCATGGTTTACGTTTGCGACTGATGAGAGTAAACGAAATGTTAATAGACAGCAACATATGTATTATTTCTGCTCTGATGAAGTTTTTAAAGGGAACCCATTGTTTTAAGGTGTCATATGCTTGTCTGGACTTTCCCCGATAAGTTCAAGCAAAATTTACAAAACTAAGTGCCTAGTGCACTTGAACTAATAACTAGCACTGTACGGGTCGAACGCGTGAAATTTGATAAGCAGCTCCCAACCCAAAGAAAGACTAGGAGCTGGGAGTAACGACTGAAAACGTGTTGATGCCATGTGCGGTGCTTGGTAACAAATAGATTAGCGATACCCTACTTCCAGCCGATATGAACACACGCCAGTCATGCAGAAATATTTTCTTACTTTCGTGGCTGTGTACTTTCATGTACTTCTCAATTGATGTTCAGAAACAAACAGCTTCTCAGTTCGGGACTCCTTTGTGGTCACAATGCTTGTAATTATTGTTTGTGACGCCTCAAAACCACTCGGAGCTGCTCACAGCATTTACACTCACGGAAAAATTTCAGTTAGCCCCTTTCAAGAATAAGCGCCAGACTCACGTTTCAGTTAGTTGTCATAGGTCGACAGATTTGTTTACTTCAACAGTGTGTACCACGTTGCTGTGAGAGAACGTTGTTGATCACTCTGTTGTTGAGTTCGTTTTAGCCATAATGGTCAAATTGTTTGCTTCATGAGGACGTAGATCGTAATTCACATCACGATTGTGGCAAAAATGAACCTACTGAAAAGTCCGAACGACAGTGAGCCTGAACTTTAACGCTTCTTTTTGAAACGGACTGACCGGAAAGTGTATTCAACTGTGAACTCTGGGATCAGTCTTGACCGGCGTTTACTTATGATAAACCAGAACAATGATTGTTTTTTTATCTTCCAGTCAACATTTAATGTTTATCAAGTATTACACATAAGTTATAGCAGGTGTTACATGAAGTGAACTCCCTGGTTTTTCACATCGTTCAGAATACATACTGTCTATGTGCAGACACCTGGACAGTTCATGACGAATACTTCGACAGATCCGCAGCGTGTTTAAGTCTCTCTGCCCGTTCATCCACTCGCATCCATAATGCGGTGATCATGGGTGGGGGGCAGCGTGATTGCTCGCCGGTGCATATGTTCAAAGAGTCCGGATACACTGTCAGTTGACCAGGCGGTAATGGCGGCAATGAGTGGATTACATGCTGCATACACTAAGTGGTTTCCGTTATTCTAGGGCTCTTTACACGTAAGCCAAGGTGTACTCTGAGTAATTGTGCTATGGTGACTGGCCTACATGTTTTACGTACACCGTGTGAAAATACTATGGACAGTTTATCTTAACTCAGGCCCCATATTATAACAGGTTTAGTACGCTATTGTTCAATGTAATTACAGCAGCGTGCATCATGAATCAATTTAATCGCTAATGCATATTTCCCATATTCTGTGTTCTCTTAACGCTGAACGCAGAAGTTCTCTGTATTGTAGCAGGACTTACGACAAAAATGAACTGTTTGAGGCACTCCCTGGTATGCACTGGTGTAAACCCGTTAAATTTAGCAGTTCGTGGTTCCTAGAACAATTCACTGAGCCAAAAAAATTCCCGCGTATCGGACGTGACAGAAATGTTTTAAGTAGATTGTAACCTTGTATACCACAAACATGTTGCATTTAGTTATAACGTTCGGAATCGTGGATTTCAACTATCCCTTGGAATTGTACGTAAACTAGTGCATCCCACTTGCGCAACAAGAGAGAAACTTTATAGTAACCATATCCAGCAGTTATTATTCATCGTAAACGAACCTGTATTACGGACCTGTATTACACAGCAACATCAGAATTAGTGAAAACAAGGGAAATTTAATAGGATGGTAACAGAACTTACAAAGTCAAAAGCTACAATCTGACTGACCAAGTACTGAGCAACACTTCTGATGAATAGTGGAAGATGAAACAGGGCAGCTGTTCATCCAATCTTGGTGTTGCATCTCAAATGTACGTCGAACTGGTCTGCTGTTATATGGCTCTTAGTGTTGCGGTTTGGACAGCTGATGAACTGACCAGTATTTTTTACGACAATAACCCATTACATATCATGTGATTCTAAACCGTTCAGTTACTCTCGAACGAAGTAGTATCTTAACGGAACTATCTGCGAGATGGCCAGTGAATCAATAAATAGTGTTACCTGGGAGAAGTTTCCAAAAGCGAAGTATATTAAGTTGAAGAGCTCTGATGTCAAATTGTCCCGGTTGAAATTCAGTCAACAGTGTACCTTGAAAATATGCCAGAAAAGACCTATTACTACCAAACTATTGCTACTATTTGTCGTTTATTTTGAAGGTCAAGCTACAGAGTTCTGTTCAAAGAAAGAGCTGACAGTGGCACCAAAAAGTATTCAACAGAATGTAATGAGATTCAAAGTCAAAACAAGCTGTCAAGTGTAGGACGCTGGATGGCCAACAACATTAAACAGTTGATAAGTTCTTCCAGCAAAGTAGCAGATGTCGATACTTCTAGTCATCAAATTGAAGTTTCGCTAAGTGAAATGTTTAAAAAGTTGTCTCCAAAATGCTCCCAAGGACACCCAGGTGTTGAGGTAGTCCAAGCTCACATCCTGGGACATGGCATTGTCCTTCATAGTGAGTGATCGGTCATAAAGGTGGCAAACATTCACGTCAAGTTCCCCGTATATATGTGTTGTAGGTTGTTGAGGGATTTAGAACAGTCAGTAGGCATAAATCAGTAACTGCGTAGAACGGCTGTCCCAGTCGAGAAATCGCATTCCACGAACAGGGATACGTGGTTCCTCGAGAAGTAACGATCAGTGAAAAGTACGAAATAGGGTCTACGCGAGGCCCCAAAGTATGGAGGGCCGACTGAATGGTGGCATAATGAGAGTCAGTTCCGTACTTCCCGATCTTATCAGTTCAGGCAACTTGACTCCGGTATTCGTCCACTATGATGACGTCCAGCACCGCAACAGTGCCGTCATGAGCCGCGATAACGTCAGGTTTGAGGAACGAGTTCGCTGTTATTATTTTTGGCTACTGGAAGACTGTATACCCACAGTGTTCAGCCTTTTCACCAGGTCGTTGGCTACGCAACTGTGCCAAGCACAACGTACGTTGTGTTTAGTCCAGCATGATTGGAGAATATGACCGAAACTTTCTGGTTGACTGCAGATGTCATGACAGAGGACTGAATGGTCACTTTGGCCATCAGGAGAATTCTGCACCTTAGTCCTTAGAAAATCACGTCGGAGCTGGATGGGGCAAATGTGCATCCTAGGAAACTGTAATCTGAATTGGGCATTCAACGATTTGAGAATGGGGGAGAGAGACACTTCCTAAAATCGACGGACATCCGCCGGATGATAAAGCTTATCCATGCACAACACATGGGACTTCTACTTGTTCTTCAATACCACGCGTACCTAAACGTTTATATCCCTTGCTATAAGACCAAGCGAATCATCTTTCACCAACTTCTTCAGAATTAGACCTCGATTGGACAGCACTCCGTCCACTAATGATTTATGCAAGATGGGAGTGGTGATGGACAAACTCAGAATTCCTAAACCGGATGGATGTAGCTGGTTGGTCTGATTTTGGGATGGCGGAGCCACTGCGGGACAAACTGATGAGTTGTACAGTACATAGTTTTGAGGGAGTTTCAGTGGGCTGGGCTCACAACTAGCGAGTGAATCACCTTGGGAATCTGATGGTGCCTCAAAAAGTCGAGGCGTTGGTGAGGCTTCAGGTGCGCTTTAGGTGTTTTACCCAGCATGCACAAAGCTGTCGTCGGTGAGTGGTGAAAGCTTAACTCTTCCAAGTAAACGGAATATCAAGATAGGTCACTGTGTCGGAGGCGCTCAATGAGTGGATGGTATCCTAGTCGAATTGAATAGACTGGTCAGCAGTAGCTGTCGTAGAGTGTTTACGGCTGTCGCAGATGAATGAGTTTGGTCTTCCACATGTTTATCTTTAGTCCGGAAAGCTCCAGAGCAATAGTGGCGGCTAGTGTATCGTGGAACTTGTAGCCAAGTTCCGGTAGAGACAGAGTTAATACCCCATTCATTGCCATGATGCATAACGGGGGCGTCAGTCGGTCACCCTGGCGAACAACATGCTGGGACCGGAGGACGGAGCTTTCGAGCATTGTAGAGGCGTTTCGATAGGAATCAATAATATAGTTTGTTAGAGGTGGAGAAATATCGAAATCGTGAAATCTTCTAATAATCGAATCTTGCAAAATGGAACCGAACGCTTTGGACCCGTTACTAAAGGCCGTATGCAGGCTAGAAGACGTAGTGTACGAGTTCCGCACCTGCGCGTGTACCAATGAGGTCACATCGAGACAATCATCATGGTGTAGAAATGAGAGTTTAAGAGCGGACAGTTGCAGTTGCATATTCCAACGATCAGCCAATATCTTTTGGAAAAAAAACTTATCAACGTTGATGATACAGTTGATGGGTCTCAGATCGCTGGGAGAAGAACGGTTATTCACTTTAGGGAACAAGCCTCAAGCGTGACCCAGGAGCGGCACAGATGGATTAGATAACTTCCAGCTAGCAGGAAGAGGTTGAAATAACTTATCAGGGTAGTGATGCGAGAACTTTCCCAGTGACCGGTCGCCAGGTGTTCGGAAAAGCTAATGGGGCATGAATGTTCAGCTTGTACTAAAGTGAGAATATCCGCCTAGAAACCGTGGGCAATTGCTGGCAATGCAAAGCTGTATAAGAAAACCTCGCCGTTGAACTCCTGTTAGATTATCGCTGTTTGGGCCAAACAAAGAAACCATTTGGAGTGTTCAGCAACTTGGAACCCAATATCGGACATCATGTTTGTCTGTGAGATGGTCGTTGAATTGGTAGTGAGGGATGTATTTTTCTGCCAATTCACTGTATACAAACGCGTCCTGGTGCTCTCTACAGTACGGCCAGGAAAATATAACAGGAGGCTATAGTGAATTTTGCGTTGTGCGGAACACAACGGAGCTACCTTATCGACAAATCTGACAACAGAACCCGATTTTTGCTAAGACCAATTTGCTCCGGCGACCTCCTTGCACTTGAGCATCTTGCGGTTGCGTTCGGCGGAATGCGGATGCCTTCTTTGTTGGCTGAGATCAGTTTTGGTCAGAAAGCTGCGTTCATAGTCGATAGAGTCAAATATTGGAGGAGGCCGAACACCTAATTTTTGTTCTACACAATTTTTTGCGTCGATGCGTACGACAAACCAACGTTAGATTGACATATCTGACCACATTCTGAATGGATGTATCCGCTTGCCTATCATGTATACTGGTAGATGTCGGCGCGGATGCTCTGGAGGTATTTTTATTTTATTGTTCGGAAGTAACCAATACGTTGGAACCTGTTAGAGTGATTGGTCCCATTTGGAGTAGCTGAACGATTAGCCAGTCAAAGTTTGCACAGAGAATGTCCAATCAGTACCACGACGAGGTGGTTCGGCGCGCCAGCTACTACCACTGCTACTAGCGTCGTGGCCCAAGAAAATGGACGGCACAAGGGTTATTTGTTCGAGAAAGCAACAGATGAGTTAAGCGCTTAAACAGGACCACAAACAAAAACACTCATTTGCAGATTTTATTCGGCCCAGACCGTCTCCGTTGCCACAGACGCCAGACGTAGCGAGGACCTTTTTGGGCGATGCTACACTCCGATATTTCTTCCCGTATTTCTCCTCCAGCTGCTTCGATGTCAAAACACATGCTCTGGTCCTACTACTGAATCGTAGTCGTGTGAGTAGCATATTACGATCGTTCATCCTCACTACACTAGTATGAACTTGCTGTTGCAGATTAAATCAACCTGATCACGTAAATTGTCAACTTTTGTTCAGTTTTGTCTCCAGCAAACAAGGGAAAATCAAATTAATAGGAACTATACAACAAGAAACTTTGTAATTAAGATGAAAATTGCACTATCTCGGTCGAACTTCATAATTAAAAAAATACAAACATTTGGTGCGTTGTTCAGAAATCATTTTGAAATAATCTGTTGCATCTTGCTTACAGAACAGCATGTCTAACGTTGTACAGATAATGTTTTAAATGATCATTATCGGCTCGTCTGTTAACCAGTCGAGTTCAAAACGCACGACGCGCAATCGTACGGGACGACAATTTATCTTCGGAACGGTTAGTGAACAGGCGATTGCAAAAAGTTATTTCAATAGAATGTTAGTAGGATAATTGTACGATAGACAATTTTTTACATTTTAAATGTGAAAATCCTCAAACAATCGAACAGAAAATCTCTCCCATATAATGTAGTAAACAAATGAGTATCGATCACTAATTGGGGACGATAAGAAGAAAATGAGATCACCTAAACAAATGTCCAATTTTGGATTGAAACGATGTGACTGTTCGCGGAGTAAAGAGTTGTAAGAATTAAAGATGAATTAAAAGGGGGACTGTTTGCCAGTTAACAGCTAGAATTAGCTCAATTGCTGCTAATCTTTCCAAAGTCCACAGCTTTTCAAGATGATCCTAATGTTAAAGTTAATTCATTGAGAAATGGTTCCAGTGAAGTCACAGTCTGTTACCTTAATGGTTAATCAGTGGCTCCTTCTCTACTGATCAATAGGTGGCGGAAAGTAGTGTCACGTACAGTTCATGAACAAATTGGAACTGCTTCTTCTTGATGGAACCAAACCGGTGTATGTATATGAAGGTGAATCAACGCCTGGGTTACACACACTTGTGGTGACATTAGATAGGAGTGACCCTGACTAAATCTCAGCCTCATAGTAAAACAATTATCAGACTCATGTGTGACACTTTCACCGAAGTAATATGGTCGTGTAATTTTTCTTTCCATTGTGTCCATCTAAATCGTGTACTTCGAGCCGAACTACTCCCGAATGGTTAAAAAAAGATGGTGGTTCAAAGTTCGTCAAATATGAGGTTTTCATTAAAACCGCCTACATTAAAACTGTCTACACATAATAGTGCTTCATCTGAGAAAACTCATAACAGTTATCATTTTTGGTTAAATATCAAGTGTAGAAGGCTTCACGCCTAATCGTGTAACTGGAATGTAGTTTATACAATATTGCTTTGAGACACTACCTCGAATCATACCTTTTGAGTACTCTTTACATGATATCTTTCGACGTGATGCAACCTTGAGCCAGTCGACTGATACTCTCCTGGAAATCAATAGTTAATTTTTACTTAGCTATTTATAATGACGTTGACAGCCTGCACACCATGATAGCGTCATGGGTACTTCCAGTTTGCGAAGACTTTCAAACCAAATTCCTCACTTTTCTGCGGTTGACATACCGTGTCTCTGGTATTAAACATATGTGCCTAAGTTGCGACTTTCATCATAGGCCGCGTAGAAAAAGATCACCTCGATGTGTTCATCCATTATCAGGAGGCGTTCTCGCTCACATTTGACTGCTACCAACAATATGCATAAGCATAAAACAAGGCGTGGGCTTAAATCACATGGTCTGTAGTAGAGGGTTAAACATCTTTAATCAATGACTACGCGTATTTTTCATGAGTCAAAAACTAAATACCATCTAGCATGTTGCTTCTTTACAACAAGTCTTAAAAGACCCTTCAATAACGCGAAATGTATGCACCAGTGCTAAAACTGTTTCGAAGAAAATACATTATCACATGACAGAACTATATCTGCACACAGTGGAATTCAGCGCATAAATCAAACAGTTTGAATTACCTATTAGACTAGTGTATGAGTTACCTCAAACGCTTTTAAAAAATTCACTACTACTGTAGTAAGGAAAGGCGATCGTGCTACACTACTGACACCATTGCCATTCAGTAGTGAGCGCCACAGCATATATTTTGACATTGCAGTAATCGCAGGGAAAATGCAAGAAGAAACATCGGAGTGCAGCGTCGCATGGAATGGTTCTTGGTACGTAAGGAAACGTAGAGGAACTGAGCATTGACGTCTATGGCAACCGTGACCGCCTGGGCCCAGTGTCGTCCACAGATGAGTGTTTGTGTTCGTTGTCATGTTGAAACGCATAACCCACCTGTTGATTTCCTGAATAAATAACCTCTGCGCCATCGGCGTTATTTGCTCACAACGCTACCACTGACTGTGAACATGTGACCAAGATCAACGTCACGAAAAGATAGTTGCTCGAAGTCACATTATTGTTATGTGTAGCTGACTGAACAGTTGCACAAAAATTGAAGTCTTTCTCTGACACACCCTCAGTTCAAGGCGGGCGGAAAAAAGATTGAGCGCTAAGTCTCGCTCGGCCGAGTGGATAAACAGGGTTTAGAGTAGTGACACGACATGGCTGTAGTGTCTGCACTCCAGCCACACAGACAAACACACAGTGTCGTATGCACCAACGCATATCGAGAGAATTGACTGGTATGATCAAGTCGAAAATTGTAGACATTAACTCACTCACGAGTTATTTGTGCCATTTATCCTTGGTTCAATGGAGTCCGTAGATCAACCGGTCAAAGTTCAGCGGGTAGGCATGCTTGGTGAGTGGCAGCAACCACCAAACCACTCATGTTTTTTCGATGAAGTTTGATCAATAGACACATGCTATTCCTGTCACTTTTTTTACTGGCATTTGTAAATTTAGCCGTCCGACTTCATGATCCACCACTACTGCATTCTTGTTTAGGCAGTAATTTATGGTATTAAACTGCGCTCAGATCAAAACTGTACGTTGCTATTTCTACCACTCACATTCCGCTGAACGCCTTCCAAGTTTCAATCGTTAAAACCCAATTTTCTACTCGGAAAAGCCCAAATCTCAGTGGAAGCGACCTCGAACGATCAGGTTTGAGAGGAATCCTCAGAACAACCCCAAGGTAGTCTTCGGCAGTGTTTACTTGTTTGGTCTTTACTCCATCGTGCGTCCCAGTTACTCGATGACTTTGATTACTAATTTTGGTAACTGTCTATCAACTTTGTGACTTGAGAAGATTTGTGGCTTTTGAATTTTTCGTTATACTTGGCACGTTTCCGGATGAAACGGATTGACTTTCGGATTTGATTAGGCAGCTATCACTCAGAATGATCACGTTATTCCTCCAAACTATGGGTCCTCGTTTCGTTTATCTGAACGGGGAAAATTCAACTTCCACTGGTATTCTGAATTTCCCATGACCGGTTCAGGTAATTTTTTTGGGTGTGTACAACAGTTACACTTGTGCTGCAGCTTTATTTTTTTTCAAACGATGACAGCTCGATACATTCACCGGTCGACAGATGGTAGTGAAAGCATCTTTCAGTGTTTTACACTTCAGAGCTGAATTTGATTACTTTTTACAAATAGAAGTTCCTTTGACTCATCTTCTGTAACCGCACTCTTCCTGTCACACAACGTTTATCACTGACACTTTTAATGAAATGCACATAACTCTTTCTCTGGTCAAGTGCACAATAACTTCATACAGCCTGACCAGCGAAATTGATATTCAACTCGTTCGAAAATACCGTAGTTGAATATGGAATTGATTAAAACAAAGCATCATCTTCCTCTTCTGATGATTCTAAGGGTACCCTTCGTACGGATCCTGTCATAACTTTTAACATAAAAATTATTTAGAAGAGATCCATTTGCGACATATCTGTACTTAGGCTGGATTCGAACCAGCGACAGAAACACCATGTCCAAACGCGGCCGACGCTGTACCAGCTGAGCTACGAAGTGACGCCAGGAGCTCGGAAATTTCACATTTGGACCTAGTTACCCACCCAACCAGCTGTGTCATATGGAATCCACCAAATGATCCAGCCGATTGACTGCCCAAGCAGGATTTCTCCATCAGTTCACGCTGGAATCCACCAACGCCGCCGATGAGTATTGACACTGAATTACTGATAAGTAGTTTGGCAGATTTGATCATTTAGGAGAGATCCATTTGCGAAAAGTCTGGACTTCGGCTGGATTCGAACCAGCGACAGAAACACGTTCGGGCATGGTGTTTCTGTCGCTTGTTCGAATCCAGCCGAAGTTCAGATTTTTCGCAAATGGATCTCTTCTAAATTATCAAATTTGCCAAACTGTTTATTAGTAATAAAAATTATCGTTTCGGAAATAACCCGAATTATGTTGGATGTCAATCAGATGGTTCTACATCTATCTGGTTTGGGCAAATTATTAAGACATTCTCACTGTTAACTTGTTATCCAAAATGGTGTTCGCATAAACGGGAGGATAAGGCTTGTCTACTCATCTAATATCATTCAAGTGTGCATCAAACTGAGTTGCCTTCGTCCACAGGTCCTTACATTCCGACTTTCAAAAGTCCAGTTGTTTGCACTTGACGCGAAGAGAACTACAAAAATGTCAGCCAGTTATACATCCAACAGCGTTAGAAGATACACGGGATTTTGTTTACTGGTCAGTACAAACCAGATTGATATCCCTCTAACAGTCATTTACGTGGCCCTAATGCCACATATAAAGACACCTGACATACGGGAGCTGTAGACCGTCCATAAACATTATTGCATTAAGTGCATCGCGGCCAATTTTGACATAGCTGCGCATAAAACGGCAAACATTCGGGGCTAACGTTGACAATTTTTTCAAACCAGGTAGATGCCACGTATCGGGGGATAATAACACTCCAGTCGGCCTCTATCAAACCTTAACATAATACCACAAAATTCTATATAAATCACACACAACAATAACAGGTGAACGATCCAAATAAAATGATTTAATTCTTCTGCGCACTAAAGAGGCTATCAGTTCTGTGTCAAGTAGATTGATTGACCCGGCGACTTCTGTATATACAAAACTGGTAGATATTGCCTGCTTCACTAAACGCCAAAATTGTCGGTTAACGATTACATACCGCTAATTTGAATGATTTGACCGGATTATCTAGATGTTTGGCTGTTGGGATGCAACTGACAACCGACTGAACCAGGTTCTTTGAGTCCGCCGATCAACTAAGGTAATTATGCCGGTCAATAATCATGCGGAATGGCCACCAACTAGTGAGGTGCATTAGTTAGGCGACCGAGTACGACGACCAACTCCGTACAGCCAATTAGCATGCAAAGAACGACCAGCAAACCAAGCAACACTATTCGGTTGAAAATCAACACTTTGGAAACACGACAACTGACGTGTCAACCAGTGAGATCAAGCAAACCATCGGCCGATGAAGATAGGTGGTTGAGTTATTTGAGGGATTAGAGTGATGGCTATAAACAAAGCTGTGGTTTGTACTGGAGTAGATTTTTGTCAGAGTCCAGTCTTCGTATAGCTTTCATAGAAGGCCACACGACAAGCGCCAGTTGGGGATGCTGGTCACTCAGCAATGAAAAATCACCCATCCTATACTACCTACGTAGACGTCACTTCAACTGCAGTTGTACTAGTGTATGACATGAGCGACAGATTGATTTGGTGACTACTTATCAAAGCAATAGAAAGCCAACTGTCAATGGCATGCATGATTCATAATTGATCAACTGGTTGGATGCGTTACAATGCCACTGTCAGCTCATGGCTAAAGTTGTTGGCTAACTGGTCATCCCGAAGACATTTACCCTCCACAATGCAATATGTCAATTTCAGTGCTTTTTCGCACCGTGGAGTTAATAAATTTTTTTTTAATAACCACTATCCACCAGTGTCGTTTAACAATATTCTCCTCTTCTTACGGCCCATCTACCGTCCGTGTTTCTGGTTGTGTGTAATAAACCTCTTACAACATATAGTCTGTAGGCAATCGATGCAAGATTTTCAGACTGACTATTCTATACAGATTTACGTCATACAGCAGGCCGTTTCAAAAGTTCGTTTAGACGCATAGCGCTAAGAACGCCTAAACTGACAAACACTTATTGATCTCAACCTCACGTGATTCCGTGTAATTGGGGTGAATTGAGTTCAGCGAGTTTAGTTAAGCATAGAACAAAGTGAAGGGACATTTATTAGTGGAGACTAACCTGTTATCTACGTAACGTTTTTTAAAGTCAGTCTTGAGAAAGTCTACTACCAGAATGTCCGTCAAACATTTCAGCAAATACGTTTGTCAATATATCTAGTGGACTACTTATGACTACACCTCAGTTTGTTTGTAATTTATTTATTCGAATTCAAACAGTGTTTTCGGTGAAAAATTAAAATCAGATCCTTATGAAAATCCAGCGCATTGCACAGGCCTATATTCCGACCCGGAATAAAATCGCACAAAATATCAAGAATCATGCACAAGTAAACAAATAGTCAATGTTCACAGAAGGAAACTTTCGTGTGAATCGTTCCTGAAAATTTTCTGCAATTAGACGAAGTTCGGAACACAGTAGTGTACTAGCAATTCACCCTTAAAGAACCCGGTAAAGTCGGTTGTCAGTCGTTTTCCAACGGCCAAACATCTAGATAATCCGGTCAAATCATTCAAATTAGCGGTATGTAATCGTTAACCGACAATTTTGGCGTTTAGTGAAGCAGGCAATATCTACCAGTTTTGTATATACAGAAGTCGCCGGGTCAATCAATCTACTTGACACAGAACTGATAGCCTCTTTAGTGCGCAGAAGAATTAAATCATTTTATTTGGATCGTTCACCTGTTATTGTTGTGTGTGATTTATATAGAATTTTGTGGTATTATGTTAAGGTTTGATAGAGGCCGACTGGAGTGTTACTATCCCCCGATATACGGCTTCTCCTAGGTTTCATAAATCATTCATCATAGATTTGTAACGTTATATTTCGCGATGGTGTTGACAACACTGGCTTTAGGTGGTTTTGTACCTATATTTACCACTCTAACACCGTGGATTGAGAAATGTGATTTCTTCATACTGTCGTCGCTGGGTTAGTATCATGAATTTCCTGCTGGAACAATTCGGTGAATTTAATGAAATATTGTAGGAAACATCGTATGTTTTTAGTTTTTGAATAAACATTTCGAAGTAGAGGTTATTCTGGTAAATAATCTGTAACAATTTTACACATGCGTTATTCACCACTTACATATGTATTGAAGTTTTGAAACAGTTTGTTCTCTTGATGAAATTGAATAAAACAATGAGAAGACGCAATTCATGTGATGTTCTGCGGAGTAACATTTCGTACATTCTGATCACACATGGATATGTAACTAATTTTAAACGAGTCAAAATTCCACAGAGCGGAAGTCATGGCTTAAGGGATTAAACAGACAGACACCGAAAATGAAAAAACCAAAATTGTGAGAATGCTGACTACCAGGGTAGCCGCAGTGTCAACACAAACTGTTTTTGAACATACAGGGGGGGACTTTGACGTTTAATGGCTAAAGCCTCAGCAAACTGGAGTATGCGTTTCCGGTTGCTCCGAAAGATCACCGAGAACGCTTCAAAAACTTTGACTATGTGTCCTGTTTGTATTATGTGTCTTGCAACGGAGGATGCGGGGTGTCGTCCATCGACATCTATACAGGCTCCTGGTGTTTCTAACTGCGTTTCCAGCCATTTGGGTACATGCTCCTTGATACGAACAGCTAGTTGTCGGTTTGTCCTCCCTATGTAGCTCATACTGCAGCTACACGAGTATTTGTATAAACAGTGAGATGTGACAGTCGTACACTGTTTGTTCGTAAATGGGGCGACTGGTAGAGTTCTCGTTCGTTGTATTACACACAACTTTGCAGCGTTGTAAGTCCTGGATACAATCGCTGTTAGGCGCTTCCTCGTCATTGTTAACCAGCTGTCCCCTAGAAACGGGAGCTCCAAATACACTGTCCTCTTTGATACCGTCGTCACTTCTGTAATTAGAATGACGGCTTTACTGTACTTTTTAATAAATCGCAGGGGGTACCCGTTGACCTACAGAGTGTCTGTCAGTAAGTCTAACTCTAGCTGTAGGTTGTCTTCAGTGCAAATCCGCCGTGCTCTATGGAAAAGCGTCCTGACTAGACTTCTCTTTTGCTGCACCGGACAGAAGCTTTCAAAATGCATGTACTGTCCAGTCCAGGTAGGTTTCCTGTAGACGGATCTCCCAATCGTGCCATCTGGTCTTCGAGTGACTAGAAGTCCAGATACGGAAGACAGCCATTCGCTTCGTTCTCTCTCGTCAGTTTTAAGTTCGGGTGAGTCTGGTTCAACCTCGAGAATAACATATTTGATTCCCTCGAGCTCTCAAAGATGGCTAGAATGTCATCTACGTAGCGTCTGTACAACATCGGTTTTGACAAGCTTTCGCCTAGTGTGGATTCTACTTTAGCCATGAAAAAATCCGCTAGAAGTTTTGTTGAGAAACTTGAATGGATACAAGTTATACGCTGAACTGGCATAACATTGTCTACATCACATAAACCCTTCACCCGCTTCTTGTTGGAAGGTAACGAGACAACAAGGTTTCACCCTCCCTGTATTTTGGGGTGTTAGGATTGAGAATGAAATTGATCGTGATTACATGCGGTTTTACAGTAGGTGACTGTAACCGCGTCGCTGTATAATCTACATCAGACAGAGCAAAGAACGGGCAACTATAGCAGTAGTTGTGATCGATTTGCACGAACTTTATTATCCCGGAATTTTTAGCTCGACCTTGAGTTTGTTTCTGAGCGACTGTCTTTGCTAAATACCGTCCGGGTTCTAGGTTTGATTGATTTATCTACAGATAAGACAATCCAAGACTCCGTAATCGACGTGGCGGTGGTTTGGGATTGTCGTAATATTCACAATCGTATGCTTGACATTATGCCGAGTTTGTCTGTTTCTGGCCCTAATAATCGTTCAGGGTAGCAAAACCTGGGTGTTTCCAGGAAGGATTTCATCCACGTCGTTTGTGCTTAGGTGGCTGAAGTATAGGAACTACACACATATATGTCATGCAAATGTCTTAATCCATCCACTGGGAACGGATGTATGTCAAATAAACTGTCACTATTATCATTGGAAATTGCTCTCGTTCATTCTGCCCAAAAAATATGCTTTTTATGGTTACTGCAGCAAAAAATTGATAAGGCATCAGGTGGCCTCACAGTATTGCCATGGTATGTAACTCAGAATGGCTTAATAAATGCCCATTTGGTCAGCCATGGACTAGGCATTTGATCATGACCAACGAATCAATTGTGACAACAGTTTTCGATCGTATGCCTCTGTGTGCAGAAAATCGCTGTTTCCACTACCGACGTTTGACTTATTGTGCGTTTGTGGTAGGCGAGCATTTATAAATATATTCGTTATCTAGTGAACAAAAAACAGCTTGTATGGAGAAATTTTCCTATTGGTACATAGGAAAAATGCATGTTTTATACATTCTTCTCTTGCCGTTATACGAGGAATGTAGGATGTCTTATGACTAAAAACGCTATGGACAGATGTATACAGCACGAAATTCACTGAAAGTGACTAACCGCAGGTTACGTCAGTTATGGATAACTAAACCCACCGAGGCAAGATTCAGACAGTTTTAAACATGTGGTGACTTATGGAATAGAATGGAATGATTTCCAGTAAACTTTTAACAAACAACACTCAGGTAAGCTTTGACGGATTAGGATATTCAACTTATCAATCGAATCGATTGTGGCTACAGAAGTGAACAGTGCCTATGACTGCAAATTACTTTAGTATACGTACTTGCCTGAACATATGACAATATGCTTTGGAAAAGTGGCTCCGTGAGCAGTCAACACTGATTAGTGAAGGATAGTTGCTAGCGTATGCTTCATTGTGAGTCTGTTTTTGTGAGTATAGGTTTCATCACCCCTGAGACCACTCACCTAACTTCTTGCGACGCCCTGAACACTCGAACATTTACGAAATGATGCTCAGCAAAGCGGAATCCAGTGTGCGAATGATCATGGGATAGAACTCTGCCAGAACACACGTTCATACTGACTTTGGCAACGTCTGTGGCAAACCTGAAAACATCAGAACGGCACAGTAGGACAAAGTGTTCAAAAATGCAGCACACAAGTCCCATACTGAGACATTCATCAGTGACTAAGGACAATTCGTCGGAAGGTGAGTTGAGTAACATCAAAGTTAATGTTCACACAAAAGTAACGCGTTGTAAAATTTACTAGGGATTGTCAATAATTTTCTCGCTGTGATAAATCACTATGGTTTATCCACCGATGCAGTGCTCTGTGGAGACTTCATTATTAGCGTCGTTCACGAATCTTCCTAGGTCGCCTCGCCCCTAAATTCCAGCCAGTTTAACGGCTTGTTCCGAAAATATGGAGGAAGAACACTTGAAAAAGGACTGGCTACGAGCTGGTAGCATCAGTCACCATCATCGTCGTCGTCATAGGCAGCAATACATCAGTGGTTCACACTGATGTTTAGATACCAGACAATCATGAAGAAGAAAAGCAAAACCTGTATAGGAAAGGAGAAAAGGGGGATGGGAAGAGACCCAACTACTAAAAATAGCTATGTTTATATTCAAAAATTCGATATCAAGGTGCCTACATCTTGCAACCAAACAACCGAGCTGTAAGTGAAAGTAAGGCGTCCTCAGCAAGACAGCTTCCCTACGGATTTCACTGCCCCGCATCATTAAGTACGCTCACTTCACAGACAACTCGACAAACAACAACAACATTCACGCCAATGAGTTTGGTTAGCCCCCATCTTACCCAACGTCTCAAGCCACCGACTCTATGGGTCGCTAGGGATCCAGCCAGAGATCTACACTGGTCAACACCTTAGTGAAAACGTTCGCCAGTTCATCGTCTGTCCATCTCGCAACTTGTGTTAGTCGGCCGCAATTTCGGCAGAGTGCTCGATGTGGTAAACGAAGAGTTGGCATTCTTAGTACATGACGTAATCACCCACGTCTGTGCAAATGTAAGGATTGAACAAAAGAACTCGTTTGACAATCATTACCAAATACCCGCTTTCTAACCTCTTCGTTACTTACTCGCTGGTGCCACCCGATAAGAGCGATTGAACGCAGACGTCGATGGTAAAACACTTGGAGACTATTCACAACATCAAACTTGAGCGACCAAGTTTCACTGCCATAATAGTACCACCCTCGCAGTTGCTTCACGTACGCCAACTTAAAGCCTCACTGAGATGTCTCTGTGCTCCAGATTAGCGAACACTGCCCTAACCTTGCAGATACGCGTTCTGTTTCATTCCCTACACTTCCATATTTTCTAGTGTAGCTTTCCAGGTAAACAAACTGTTCAACACACTCCATGGTTGCATTATCTAACAATAAACCTACATAACCACAGCAATCTTGCAGAATCACTTGGCATTTTGAGGCTGCAAAGCGCATTCCGGAATACTTAGCAGAACGCGAAATTGCAATCAGCGTTGTTTGTGCCGCTTGAAAGTTGTCAAACAGCAACACCTTATCGTCAGCATAATCAAGATCAGTCAGTCTTTCTTCAGGTAGGCCGTCCACACCGGCATCATTCGAGTGACGCAGACAGTTCTCCACTATTTCGTCCACGACCAAACTGAACAACAATGGTGAAATGGGACAGCCTTGACGAACGCCGCTCCTGGTGCTGAAACTGTCAGATAGTCCAGTGTAAACCATAACCTGAGCTGAAGTATGGGAGTAAAGCGCTGACAGTATGTTCACATATTTAGTTGGCACCCCACTGTGTTTAAGTCACTGCAAAAGTGTAGATCGATCCACCGAATCGAATGCACCTTTATAGTCGAGAAATACGGCAATTATTTTCTTGTGGTACACATGACGCTGCTTCAGAATTTGACGAAGAGTAAAAATGTGATCTATACGTTCCCTCCCGGGTGAAACCCTGCCTGTTCTTCCTTAATGTTTACTTCTCGAGCTACAGTGAATCGACGAACAACAGTGGATACCAGAACTCTATTAGTGACCGGGGTCAAACTACTCCCCCTGTGGTTTTTGCAAGAGCCCCGAACTCACTTCTTGAATATGGAAACTATTATCGAGGGACTGCAATACGGAGGGATGAACTCCCTTGTCCACACAAGTTGAAACAACCGAGTCAAAGCCATTACTAACGCTTTCTCGCCCTCTTTGGAAAATGATAGCATGAGATCATCCGGATCAGCATCCCTATGACGTTTGAGAGCCGAGATGCAATTGCGAACCTCAGTCTCAGTGGGTGGTTCCAAATCTACCGACCACGGTACTACATTACAAGTTTGTGGCAGCAACATAGTAGAAGGAGGAGACCAGCTAAATTGACCCTCAAAGTGTTCCGACTACCGCTCTAACCTTCTGGACTTATTGTAGATGAGTGTGCAATCCGTCTCGCTGATATCTTCACTGAGAGACGGTCGCCTGGGACCAGCAGCACGGGTAAGCTCAAAGAGACTGTCGATGTTCCGTAAAGCAAAAGCGGTTCTCATTTCCTTAACTTTCTTCATTCACCAAGCCCCACGATCAGCGGCCGGGCTACTCTTCAGCCTCTTAGAGATATCTGTCTTAAAGTGTTATATGAAATGCTAGGAGAAATGTTCCGACTGACATCTAGCAACTCTAATAATTTCTCCGAGATCTAATGTTTGTTTAACTCACAAACCACCGTATCGCATGCTACAATACCTGTTTCATGAACGGTCTGTGAGATTTGGGTGCAACAACTATTAGGATCCTCGGAGTGAGAATTGCTAAGGCTGTTCTCTAGGCTAGTTTGTTACTTACTCTACCGACGATACAGCCCGTTTCTCAACAGCCAGCCGTTGCTGTTGTGCAATCTACCTGCGGTACCTGAGAATTTTCGTTTCGCCGGAAGGTAGTTGAGACATCACCTAGTACGGTGCGAACAGGATCAGGCGAAAACTGAAGATCAAAGAGTTGCCGTCATAATAGTTTGTGGTGGAGTTGAATGACGAACTAAATATTTCACTGAGACGACTCCGGTGGGAAGTATGAAATGGTTCCTGAGTTAATGGTGATAATGCTTACTTAGTTTTACTAGAAAGACGCGTAGCATATATTCTGCACGATTGCTTGTTTGTATGCGATCTCCTTCAACGATGCTGCATAGTTTTTCGATTCGTCAACGACGGATCGTCAACATTTCTAAACGAACCTCACGTCAACGTCGGTCATAGCGCAACACAAGTGTTAAGTCGCTGTTGGTAATTCACTCAATAACGTGTATTCGACAGTTCCAATAACGCCCATTCAGACGACTGGATTAACGGGACTATCTTCCTAGTACAAAGAGTAAACGTCAGAAAAGGCAATCGAAAGGATTCGAATTTATACGGTACTGTTTGGTGAAATTACAATGAAGGTACTATCTAACCTTGAATATGAATCAGCCAGATACATAAACTATTTAGCAAACCTATTCGAAACGGAGTAGCTAAACACGAGTTTGCAAATAGCCACCAGTCAACTGGAAATGAGCTCATTAAAACACTCGGGTACAGATGAAGTTGAGAACGTGTCAAACGGTGCCAAGAAGGAGGTTTCAACAAATAAGCAATGGTAGTCATTAAAAAAAGAAAGTAAACATTTTATATGCAGGTATGGTACAAAACTCATCAAGATCGTTTACTGCAAACAGTAAAAATAGATCAAGTCAAATTAGGGATAAGTTTTCTACAAACACACCAAACATACCTCAACAGATTCATCACTCCGCATCACACCAAACAAAAGACGACAAACATACTAGACGTAAAGTGAATGTTCGGTTTCCGTTAGTCACTTTTTTGAGGTTATGTTTGATTTCGCATGCATTTGTGAGTTGCAACTTTGTGCATCATGTATTAGACTGTCATGACTACGAAGCGAAATCTGAGTCATTGTTTCAATGACAGCTGAAGAGCACACACCAAACAGAGAAATACAATGGATTAACAAGCAATCCTTGTTTTCCCAAATGATAAAAGAAGACAACGGTTTTTTGGCGTTTTCATTGTTCACGTTGAGACAATGAACGTCAACTTACTGTTGTAACGAAAAGTCGTCCGATAATTAATCGTCCAGTTCGGGAGTACATTCCGCCGTATTTTTGCTCGCAGTTTTAAACAAAAATTCAGACCATACGGTAAATTAGATTTAATTTAATCTTCGTAGATAATTTCGTCTAGTTCTATCCGTTTGACAAACGTTTCTTTGCGGAATTTAGTGTTAGTTTCGACCATTGTACAGATTTTTATCACTGAGAGTTTGTCCCGTTTCCCTTGCTAACCATGGTTCATCGGATTTCGGTTGTAATCGTAGTCCACAGTTGTTTCACGACATCCTACTGATTGTCAAAATAGGGACAACTCCAACGTATTTGCCCGTATAAGTTTAGTATTAAAATGACCTCAAAAGCTTCATAACTTCGGAGGTTTTTTCACGTGATTTATCCACTGTGAAGATTAGGACAGCTTACAACTTCCGTTCGAGTCGACATGCTGTGCCTTCGTAGCGGATCACTGGAATGTTATCTCTGTTCCTATTAACCGTAATAACCAATGACTGATCGCAAACATCTGATATGTCTCATGTGTAGGACACCGTTCAGTGCCAGGTGGAGCTGACTTATTTAAGCGCAAAAGGGTTATCTCAACACTGAACGATTCACACAGAAAAATGAGCTTTGTGAACGATGTATTGTGATAGACATACCTACAGTAAAGGAGGTAAACTATACCACTACTCACTGCCTGTTGTGTTCAACTGCATGGTATATGTTTTGATAAACAGAGTAAATATTTTTCAAACGTATGAGAACGTCTTTAGCCAACGGTGATCTAAGTTCTTAAGTTATGCAGTTTCTTACCATGACCTTGCCAGTCATTTTAATCCGCACAGTTGTGTATGTTCTTTGTGTGACCTGTGAAAAAATGCAAATCAGTGAGATTTAGGCCATTATGAGGTCCGAGTTAGTTGATCGGGATAAGGTTCAAGGGTCTTGAGAGAGGCTTGTGTGTAACGTCTGATTTACCACTACAGGATACTGGACAGTCACGACCTATGGGATCTATCTTTGCTCAGCATTAAATTCGTTGTGAACATTTCATCCGGTGGTAAGCCATATCCCATGAAAAGGGTGTGGCGTCTTTTCTGTTGAGATAATTCAGTGAAGAAAGACTTCCATTGCTGTATGTATGACAGTAAAAGAAAAACTGACCGAACACTATCCAGACTCCTGTACTTTTCAAGGTCAATCAAGCACCACTCACAGCTTTCTATGTAGTGTACGTATCAACGAAAGCCTGTCAGAATCACCGTCCAAAGATAAACATGTATGTGTGCCAGAACAATGAAATATCAAGTTCACCTCATTCAGAAGGAAGGCACAACATCTCTCGTCTTAATTAGTACAGAATGAGTATAAGAGTGACCAGCAAAGCAAACTTAATGGACAATGATCGAGACGACTGTGAAATAAAAAGATTTCAAGTCATTTTTCACCAGAAACTTCCAGAGTTCAATAGCTGATGTTATCTAACCATGAGTTTACCGTAATTGTTACGTCTCTTTAACGTCTACTGAATTGAGCTTTATGAAGCATGCTCAAAGTCCTGTCAATAGAAATGCAGTCCGCGATAAGTTTGTAGTCTCTGATTTTTAGTGAGCTGTCTGTAAAGAAGATTGTCTGACAAACAGGATAAATTGGACAAGAATATGTGTCAGATTGTTAGTATTTCTGAGAGGATATTTTCCATATTTTCGACCGGAAGGCATTCCAGTACATTGCATAGATTACACGTTAGGCCGATCAGCCGATAATTAGCGATTGACAGGCAACTAGAAGTAACGCTAGTTGTTTCCATCTGATGGTTCTCCTGTATGCAGAACAACATGAGTTGTATCTACGTTTGTACAGCGAAGTCTAGGCGTTAAATGTTCTGTGGACAAGATGCCAGATAGATGCCAATGAACTCATCTTTGCTCAATTTAATCTAGAGAATTAGAACAGAAGAAGTAATCACGAGATAATGAGTGAAGATCACTTACCACTATTGTAGCCCTGCCCTAATCCAGCAGTCAGTATACACGTCCAACATTCTCCACAGAACCTCATTGTTCTTTCTTAGTGAACTGATTTCGTAATACGCACTTTTGGCTCAAAAGAAGGCATTCAGTTAACGTGAATTTCTCAGCTAGAATTAAGTTTCCACTGCATACGACAGATCATTCACATCATTTTATTGAATGAACCACCCTTGTGATCCGTTTTCCTATTGTCACTTTGGTGAAGGTGCTTCTAAAATACACTTCTGCGTTTTCAGTGATGCTGTCTACAAACAGACTGATGAAGCGGCGGTGGGATCACAAGTACCTGACTGAGGTTTTACGAACAAATTGGAACGCTCAGGTCCAACTTTGTGCGAGGATTTGGATGTTTGAAAATTGAACACAACCCACACTTGATCACAGCCTTCGCATTCAGATAAGCCTTTCCGCTAGCTCACTTTGAGAGGAAGCGCTAGACTCGAGTTTCGCTCTTATAAGAGCCCATCAGTAGTGTATATCCTTGTCCAGATCAGAGTTTGCACTCTGACCCTCGTGCCTGTGAGACCAGCGTATTA
>LUCH01000765.1:114317-177365 GCA_013368495.1 Paragonimus heterotremus
CATTGTTCTTTCTTAGTGAACTGATTTCGTAATACGCACTTTTGGCTCAAAAGAAGGCATTCAGTTAACGTGAATTTCTCAGCTAGAATTAAGTTTCCACTGCATACGACAGATCATTCACATCATTTTATTGAATGAACCACCCTTGTGATCCGTTTACCTATTGTTACTTTGGTAGAGATGCTTCCAAAATACACCTCTGCGTTTTCAGTGATGTTGTCTACAAACAGACTGATGAAGCGGTGGTGGGATCACAAGTACCTGGTTGAGGTTTTACGAACAAATTAGAACGCTCAGGTCCCACCTTGTGCGAGGATTTGGATGTTTCAAAATTGAACACAACCCACACTTGATCACAGCCTTCGCATTCAGATAAGCCTTTCCGCTAGCTCACTTAGAGAGGAAGCGCTAGACTTGAGTTTCGCTCTTATAAGAGCCCATCAGTAGTGTATATCCTTGTCCAGATCAGAGTTTGCACTCTGACCCTCGTGCCTGTGAGACCAGCGTATTAACCACAACGCCAACAACCTCACAATAGGCATGACCGAATAATCAAATCCAAACGCTCAACCACAACTTTGTACGAATAGTGTTCAGCTTCATCACTTCCATATGCTGACAGTATATCAGATAGAATTTGAGGCAACCCCCGTTTTGATTGTCGGGATTTACATTTTAGCATCGCTGCAAGATATCTGGCAAATTAGTAATCCATGCAAACCTGGTTATTGGGTTGAGATCAGGACTGCGAACATAACAGTCAGTCATTAATCTCAACAGGAAATAGTGAAATCCTCGTAATGTACGATGTATGAACTGGAAATGTTCAACTGCAGAGGAAGAAAATATCTTCAGGGAAAACTGACTAAAAGAAAGTGCACCCGAATGTTCACCAATTCATAGGTTCACTGGTTGATACAGGAGGGCGAAAGACCTCTGCTTATTCGCTCCAGCTCTTGTGCTGTCTGAAGAAAATTAGGTTAGACGGTGTGTACTTTTAAAAAGAAAGAACATGAAAGTAACTAAGAAAACTTGGATGCAGCCATCCAGTATACAGTCATCTCAGTAGCAAACCTTGCAACTGACCGGAACAACCGTCCGTCAGAAATGAACATTTAGCGATATCAGGGTATCTTAAATTAATTAAGAATTGACCTAATCCCGCTAATCTCTCTGGATTGGGATTTTCCTGATTCCCATAAATAGTCTAATAGCTCATTTGTGAACATTCTCAATAGATATCATTTTTTTGTCAAAACACAGAAAGGAAGCCTGTATGTTCGTTTCTAGGTATGGCAGTTTAAGAAATTGAATGCGATGAAAGGAGTTTCAGAGTAGAAAGTTCCGCAAATTTTCCATAAGAGACACAATGCGCTTTTCTAGTCATGACAGCGCAATTTGAAGACAGATTTAAGTTGCTTGTCACTAGGATCCCTAGGGCTTGTTGGCATAGGGGCACGTGTAGTTTGATGTTGCCACAGCAGTAGTCAGCACAATTTTCATGCCTAGCATACATGACATTGTTGACAGTGAACGGACAAGTTATTTTCTATGGATCATTGGATTAGGCGGTTTAAATAATTCTGTAAGACTTTCACAATTTAAGAACAATCTAATGCCACCCAAAGGTTTTATTCTCCAATCTACAGCCTTATTGGCCAAGTGATGGCGCCGAATAATTCACGTAAGAAGAGAACAAATAGTGAGGGTCCTAGAGTAGATCCTTGCGGAATATCGCTATTGACAGGAAACTGTTCTGACAACTGTCTGTTCACCTTGAAGTTGAACGTACATTTAACCAAATGGTCGCTCAGTCACTTAGGTATGTGCACATCAAGGCTGCGTCTGCGAATTTTTCTAAGCAGGATGGAATAAACAACTGAGAAACTTGTAAAACGTCGACAATAATTACGCCACCGGTCAATCCTGCGACGGTAGCCTTCATTCAAATACGATCCGCAATCGCTGACTTAGCAAAGCACGAATATCACTTATGATAATCATGTCGTTCTTTGGTAAAGAGTCCAATGTCTGTTACTTTGCTTCAAAGAGAGTCATCCAGTAAGCTTTCCAGTAATTTGGATATCACAAAAAGAGCTGATGCTGGTCGATAATTTGCCACGCCATCTCTACATTCACCTGCGAAGATAAGTGTGATTTTAATTACCTACATGTTAACGGTGGTTAGATAGCGCAACGTTTCAAGGTGGTCGATGACAGTAAGTCTGATTTGTGCGGCTTGTTAGACAATAGGTTCTGCTAGTTACTTCTGACTTGAGACACTAATATCTGGGGTAACTCAGTCAAGTCGGTATCCATCTAATCACTTCGTTCGTACTGTGCAGCTGTGCATAATTGTTTGCTGCTCACACAGAAAGTTGACCGCGTGCACATAAATCCATCAGAGACCGTAAAATGATAAAATGCCGGACTTACTCCATAGTGTGTTCTGCGAGTTCGTTGTGGAAAGGTTGATGATTCATCTTCGGCTTGTGAACCGAACCTTCATGGTATCTCAAAATAAGAAGTGTCAGCTTGATTACCATTATATCACTACGATTACGTTAGTAAGTGGCCAGATAACTCACTCAAAAGTCTGGAAATGTCCGCCCATACGAGCAGCAGAGAGCCAGCAGTGGCATATCAGCTGAAGCATGCTTCCTCTTCGTGGAGACCTCGTAGTAGTATATTTCCATGGCCATTCCTGTCCGGGCTGAATTCTTTCCACAAATGTGGGAAACAAATTTTAACGGCGCGCTCATTAAACATTATTTTTAGACCGTAATAAATGATGTTGCATCTGTGTGGACACAGAAAAAAGGACCCGTTCCTTTCTTATTGTTAGTCGGTTTTCGTGATATTTGTGGATTCCACTATATTTATTATGGGAGAGTTACTTGCATGTGTCGATCTCAGCTCAGGGAGTTGTTTGGTCACATGATAAACAAATGCAAATAAACTGTTCTTTCGATTTGAAAAAATCGCTCATCACTGCCTTTACTTTGGCCACACAGCTTCGTCTGACTTTCTCAAACTTTGCTTAGAGATGTCACTAGACCTCCGTGGAATTCTGCTGTTTTTCCCCGTACTTGTTAGAATTTAAAGTTCTCTATACTCTCCTAACTCGTCAGGTTGTAGTGGACAAATGGGTATGTGCCTGAACATCGCCCACTAGCAGTTTAAAACGTCTTTCCTGATTGACAATCAAAACTCAGTCTCAACAGACATCGAACTAGAAGAACGTGGTAGGGATTGGAAACAAACAGTACATTTCCAGCAATGTTTAGAAATATAAGTTGTCAGTTCTGACTTTGTCTGGGATCAACGGTATCAACCATGAGAAGAAAGAACAGGAACGCAAGATGGGCTTCAACCCATTCGGCAACATTCAGGCGGAAAGTGCGTAGAATTTTCGAGTCTGTTAAACTACACTCGAAAGAATAATGAACTAGTGCTTAGGTCACAGACAAAACGACATTGGTGGCATAGTTTGTCCTCAAAGCGTTTGTTATCTGATTGATTGACTAATCTTGAACATGTCTTTCAGCTTGATGATAAAATAGAAACCCGAGATGGCTGTGTAAATTTTTAACAGCTGTTCTTCAAGTATGCTTTATAATTCTTATTCCAGGAGGAGTTTTCATAGACAAACTAGACTGCTACTTTCTAACAAGACATTTCTGTTTAACAAAAAAACACCCTTGTTCAATCGATACTAAGGAAAAATGTGAACGTTACTAAGTGGGATCCCTAGAGATATTTCAGTTAGAGATGTTTGGCTGCTTACACACAGTACATAAAGTAATTACAAAGAGTGAATATGATGGTGTAAAAAATTTACCAAGCATATATTAAATCAAATACAATTTTTACCTCTACTCCTCTTCCTATGCTGGCCAGAAGTGTGGCCACTTATGAAACTTGATTGGAATAAACGTCCCACATCCTGTTCGTAATAAATTAACCTTCGACAAAAAATGCACAACTTATAACCAAGTACAGTGCGAGTTACGAAATTAACAATTAGCAACCAGAATCAAACAGACGTGAGACAAACAATTAAACTGACCGGTGCAAAATCAAACAAATTGTGGACCATCATGTCAGTGAGGAAGAAGTCGTGGGAGAACAAAGGTGGCATCAGGTACATTCACATCTCTGTAGCTGCAAGGATGACCAGCTGGATAGTTTGTTGGCTTCTCGTCCTCGCCGGAGCATGTTTGTTTTCCTCAGGTACTGTCGACTACGATGACGACAATGCTGATGATGTGAATGATGATGAATGACAAGGACGACGCTGGCGATGATGATGTTTATGGTACAGGATTGGTGGCCTTGTTCTACCTGTTTCTCAACACATTACTCGTTAAACTTGTAGCAGTCCAAATTCATTCTCATTGGATCTTTTACAATCAACAATCGTCATTTGACTCGATACCCGCCTCGTTCTCTTAATTAGGTACATGCGTGAATGAGACACCGTGTTTTACATTTCATACAATGGAATACAGCCCCGTTGATATTGTTACAACATTCTATCACAACAACGATTCACGACCGAATAATATAATTTTAGCTGGTATAAACAATATTTTTGATGGTCGCATATCATTCGGATGCCTTTCGTTATAATTCTGCTTTTGATCAATCTGTAAATTTGTTATTTCTTCCCCAGGAGTCAGAATCACAAATCACCCCGTGCTTCGCCAGCTTGACCTGCTTTCGTTGTACACCATATTTTCCAGGGTCGACAACAATACAATGAGTGAGCGCGCGCTGAGTCATTGTTTTCATTGTCATACGTTTATAGACAGTGAGAATACAAGCAATCAATTGTGTGTTTGATCTTGGATCAGACGAGCGGCGCAGAATATGGTAGCTACATAGGTGATACTGTTATTCGATATGAGAATTATGATGAGTGCCTAGTGGGGCCACTTACATAGTGTGACTACTAGCTAGGTTTGTCCAGAATAGATGGCTTGACGAAGTGTTCAATTCACGATCGGCCAGAGTTCATTTGGTTCTGTAACTTCAGTAGTTTTAGTCTTTTACATCCACCCTAAAATTAAAGGCAACTTTCACATAATATAATACTGTAATAAGATGGCATTTACCATTGTACATTTTCAAAAACATCTCTGACGTTCAGTGCTTTTCAGACTAGAACGTTAATTCAAAACGGCATTTCTCTAATCTCAGGACTATGGACCATTTCAACAAACTCGATGATCTGCACGAGGGATTGTAAACTTTCGAGTCAAAATCATGCACGGTGCAGATATGTACTACTGATACACTCTAAGTGGTGCCCCACCCCCTCTGGAAGTAGATCAAGCAAGGTTGGCGAGGAATGTCGTTTATGTAAAGCATGTCACAAACTGGTCATCTAGATATAACAAAATGTGTATCAAGTATAGCAGTAGCGAGAAACTTACGACATGCGCTAAGACTAAATATTTATATAGACTTATGTCAACCATAAAATATTGTTTGTTTGGGTCAAACAGACACGTCCAGTCACGTGTGGTTGTAACCGACTAAATCAATAAGATTAAGTCGAATCCTGAAGTGAAACAAACAAGTGAACATTCGGTGACCGTCTGCTCAAAATCACAAGTTAAATCCAAACCATTTCTTGTTTTGTACTGAATGCAGGCTTCTCACTGAGTTACCGGTCGTTCTAAAAGTTTGCTGGAACAAATAGATCTGACCAACGAAGAGGTACCAAAACTCAGAAACATTCACCTAAGTTGTTCCGTATAAGAGATGTCTGGACGATAAACCAAAACTCCGAATAAATTTGCTTCAATCCATACTAGCATTTTCTTCACATGCAATCGCTAATTCATCTGCCTTTCTCGTTGTGTTAGTGATCGGAAAACCTGACGGAACGTTGAGGCGTGTAGCTAGCTGAAAAGTCACTTAGACCGGATAGTACTTTGATTTTCTAGCCTTCTCACTGGTGTTGCCCAGTTGAAATGCTGATCTACAGAACCAGGTGAATGTGGTAGTGTAAACAAAAAGGGGGAGAACTAGGACTACCGAAGAGTGTGTTGCGTACAACTACTGTAATGACCAGCGAACATGTGGCTTTCCTATGCATCCCGACCAACTTATCATATTTCTAAACATTGCTGGAAATGTACTGTTTGTTTCCAACCCCTACCGCGTTCTTCTAGTTCGATGTCTGTTGAGACTACGTTTCGATTGTCAACCAGGAAAGACGTTTTAAACTGTTAATGGACGATGATCAGGAGCATACTCATTTGTCCACTACAGTACCTATCTAGACACTTGTTGAGCGCTGGAGTTAATTGCGTTATCACAAGAGATCCACATTAAGGGGCAGAAATAGACGGTGTTTATCAAAGTAACCTGCAAAGGGGGAAACCAAATGATGAAGCTGAAACGCAACCTTAAACTGGGTTTACATTATGCCTATAACGTGCTTCACTGTGTGCGCCAGAGCCAAGCCCTTGTCATCAGTCAAGAGCCAGATTCTCTTCTCTTGACCGGTCGTGATTCACCCGGAACTGCGGTGACAAATATGCTCACGGAACGGACAAACGGCTAGAGAAGTAGGTCAATGAGTGTCTAGTAAAGTGGCCAGACCAATCACCCAGTCAACCACACAATTGCCGTGGGCTGATCAACCCAAACTAGGCGTCAGCAATCGTTGGACACGACCTAATTAACGAAACCATTCCAAGTACTCGCAACCTGCAACCGAAAGGGACGTCTAATGTTTACTGAGGATTTGTTAGTCACTCGCCAAAAACCTCCATCTATTAACCAAAAGGAGTTAACAGTCACGCTACATTTGTCTTGGTTTTTCTTAACCAGACCCAAGTTGGAATCAAGAAACCACGGATAGACATTCTCTTAGTTTTCAGTTAACTGCTTATTGTATTTGAACCTGTATATGGTTGTCATTGAAAACTAACAAAAAAATGACTGGAACAATGCTGACTTCAAATCAACGACCTAAAGCCCCATGTGGACAGAGACAATCAATGACTTCCAAACGAGACCGGAACTTGAGCTGAATATGTCCTAGTAAGGAAGAAACAGCCGGAACTCACTGAAATGCGGCTCGATGCGTAACGAAATAATGGGATACATGTGACGGCACAAAACGGCAAAGGACCCCACATCCTTATATTGCTGCTTGAAGAGAATTTCTTCTGTAATCTAAGCATATTCACGACAGGACGCTTGAATCAGCGATCGATGTTGGCTAGCTCTGAGTGTTGTAACACGTAGGCCTAGCGTTTCACTTTTTTGGATGCAGGCACTAATTCCACATCTGATGTGATTTAAAATAAAACGTTATCTTGATCGTACGATTTGAAGTTCATTCCGCATATGAATTACATCGGCGAAGATCGATCAACTAGAACCCTTTACCAAACAATCCCATAGGCTCCAGTTTGACTCATTAGCGCTCGGATTCAAGCAGGCGCCAATACCTCAATTCCGATGGTGAAAATAGTTATACAGGTTTTTGTAATTTCTAAAATTCGCCTTCTCGACATCAAGTAAAGCCGAAGACCATCACCTTTTCTTATGAACAACCCCGGTGACGTTCGCATCGTACAGTAAATAACATTCACACGGTATGGTTCGGGTCGCATTAACCTGGTCGATATGGTGATCGCCACGCGCGTTTTGCTGAGTTCACCAATCTGCGGACAAGATAATGAGACTTAACGAAATCAACACCAAATTGAAATGGTTCCTCACGAAGTACAGTCTGCTGGGAAGGCGTTATTACCGGTAGGCGGACACTCAGGAACGTCATCCAAGCAGAATCACGACTGGTCTCCTGCTATTAAGTTCAACCATATAGTATATTGTAACCGTGGTTAGCCATATTTGATTCATCGACCCCAACTACTGATTTCGTATGAATGCGTCATCTGTTAAATGAAATGAGCAAAACTGCGTTTGTTGTTGCACATACCGCTTATTCTTAAATTATTTAGCAGTGCCAAATAATCACTCATGCACTATATCGGACTTTAGACCTGGCGAATTGTGGTGTCTGGAAGATCTCATAATTCTACAGGATGCCTTGAACTGCCCCGACCAATAGTGAATAGAAAACAGTTTGCCAATCAACGTTAACTGTCAGCAAAAACGATCGTCACCAAAACGATGCCAATTACTATATAGACCACATCAAGCCAATAAAGATCCTATGCAACCGGGACCCAAAGACTCTAGCAATGGACAACGCAAGTTTGACTGTAAACTGTATAGCCATGACTAAAAGATTGTGGATCATTTAGTTAGTTTTCTGCACCACATTCAATGCACCAACTCGCTCGTGTCTGGTAACCAAAACGCAAATTAACCGCCCTTATTTCAAAAGTGACTTGAGACTTAGTGAAAATTTGTAGAAGCGATTCATTGGAAAAAAACACGAAAATAAGAACGCCCTTCCAGAGGGGCTGGCGACATTGGATCAAGTCATAACGCATTAAACAAAACAGATGAGATCTAATCCTCGTCCACACACTGGACCATACCCTAGTAGATCTCTTGTTACATAAGACGGAACGTTCTAGGGATCATTATCTGAAACTGGAGTATGGAATGAACCGAGTGCAACGTAAACGCAACCAATTCGCAGATATGGACGGGTGATATTGGAAACCACGATTCAACTGTGGTCACAACAAAATCGGTTGACAAGTCTTACGTGATCAACACACGCACAAAAGGTGGCACGCGCTGGACTTTGCTTGGTTACCTTCCCAACCTACCCATACAACTGATCAAATGTACTTATTTGCCCGAATATTGCTTCAATGCTTGATACTGCCATGGCTACTCATCAGTGTTTCTTCAGCCTAAAGAACTCAACATAATTTGTTCTCGATTAACGGGGATAGAGCCTACAAGCATGGATCTTTCTCTTTTCTATATAAACCCATAAACCCGTAGCTCTATTCGAGAACTCATACTCTCCACTTTTAAGACTGGAGGTTGATCGAATAAGTAGAAAATGCTGCTCCTGATGACAGGAACAACCACAAAGCTAACATGAACATGAAAGATGAAATCGATTGTGAGACTGTCCCTATTAATACATTCGCATCGAGTAAGCAAATAACCAGGTTATGATTAGTTAACCATACAGAATGAACTTGTGAACTGGCTAATCTGTCAGAAAAAATGATCAAGGACATGATCAAACATCAATATTTGATTTTGTTATTACAATAACGCGGCAAAAGTAGATTGTCGTATGAAAAGCGTCATTTTGGTTGTCTAAATCGGTTCGATAGAAGCCACAGATTGAAAATAATAATGGCAAATCAAGAGACAAACGAAGAGAGCGAGAGCAACAAAAGGTGAATGCACAAGCTGGAAGCAACTGAGAACTGTACAAACACACAGACACATAGATTCAGTGTATTGTAAAGTAGAAAATTAAGGCGAGCGCGTGTGGAGCGAGTTGAATGAAACAAAGACAAAACCGGAAGCAAATGAGTGGATGGTCGATTGTGTGTGGATAGAGGTAGAAGTGAGAAAAAAGAGAGGCGAGAGGAAAGCCTGTCGGTTGGAAGAGACATGATATGGGCAGACCACGAGCTGTCTAGAGGTGTATGCTTAGTCCTCGTCCAAACGACAGGGGGGTAACTCCAAAATGACCGCCTTCATAAACGAGGCCGCAGCCAGTGCAGCGTATGGTTGCCATTGCGTGTTCCGTCTGCCTTCCACATAGTCGGCCATGCCTCGAATAATGAGGAACGAATTGAGTCCGTTACCCAAAACCGATTCCAAAACCTACAACAAAGAGAGAGGAAAACCGAGTTAAAATATAGATTGTTTGTCGCAACAAACTCGACAATAGGATATGACTAACGGTCGATAGGAAATCGGTGAATTTAGGACGTCCCCAAAAACCTAACAGTTTAAAGAATAATACTTATGCACGGTCCTTAGCACAGACAACAACCATACCATCTCGGTTGATCAAGCCATCACAAATGCCGAACCTACCTGATCATACTCAGAATCATAACACAAAAGCTGGTGCTCTTTGGCGAACGAGTCTCGCAACTGATCATTGTCTGTGATCGGCCGTCCGGAACCTAGGCATCCAAGACGAACAGCCGGAATGCCAGGAGGGTACAGTGACACCAGGTTTTCTGGAACCTCCGGATGCTTGATGTCGAACGTAACGCCTTGATCAACCTTTAAGAAAAGATAAACAAAAACGAATTAACGGAATTTCTCGCCCCATCTGTTAAGTGACCTGACAATATCTAATCGGCATGAAACAGAGAATGTTAAATCTTGATAATTAAGTTACCAACGACACATTCACGAAAATCTAGGCAAACATGTATTGTTTAATCGTAGGTGGTGCTTCTGTGACGAAAAGTCGTTCAACAAAGCAGGAAGCTTAATGTCCAATCCGCACGTTCCCTCGCCACTCATATAGACACGTTTATTAACCAAGGAATTCCAGTCTAGTCTGTATCTAAAAGTCCTATGCATTTCTACCCGGTTCTGTGTGTTTGGCTGATGTTTTTCTTTGTGGATTTTTGTCAGTTATTCCTCTCTCATTGGGTCGATTTTGCTCGATGATAATTAGTTTGATCTCTCGTGTTGTCGGTGATTCATCCGCTTTAAGCGTTAACCACATCCCGCGGCCGCCTCAAAATTTTCCACTTGGTGTTGAAACAACCACGTCTCCGGTTTGGCATTGTAGAGCAGCAAATCTGACATATCTATTTGTAGTGCACACAAGACATCAGAAGTATTCACTCATATAAAGCGGCAAAATAGGATGCAGCTCTCATTATGTTATCACCATAAAGAACCTAGTAACTCTAAGTTTTATATAACCGCAGAATAAAGCTTGACATTAACAAACAAGCAAACATTACAAATACAAAACCACAAACTAAATGTCTGCCATGCGTGCAGTTAGGAGCAAAATTTCAGCACCACTCAAAACCAATGCTTTAACTGGGGAAATTTGCCAGATGCCCACCTTCAATTTGAGCTTGTCCGTATCTGAAGGTGGTCTGTCAAAATTTACCGCGTCGCCTTCGCTCACCAATTTCATGCTGGATGTCAGAATCTCTGCCCACTGGCAATTACTCGGATTTTGCTCAAAACGATCTAATACACGACCGACGCAATCCAGCAGACTCGAATCTCGGATTTCGTACTGTTTGAGTACGAATTTGAACGGTTGCTCTGAAGACACATCATCGGACAGTTCGACTAGCCGATCGCAGTAGATGTACACCGGATCACAACTTCGTTTGGTTGTGTGGTTCCCATTTCCGTTGGGACTACGACTTTGTCCCAATCCGACAGGAGCACTGACCACAACATCACCAAGACGTGAATGCTTCTCGAATTCATACACATGTGGCACACTACCTCCGACGCCGACCAAGAAGACATGTTGAACAGCTTGGAATGCACCTAAGTGACGTAAAAATAAACCGTAACGAAGGGAATCGAAACCAGAATTAGTGAAAGTAACGATAACAAAACACGAGGTGTAATGAGGCTTAACTTAAACCATAAAGAGAATGCGAGGCATGAACCATTTTTTAATGTTAGAACATGACTACTTGGAAGTAGCGAGGTGTTTTGCTGAAAAACGGGACGCACCTAGAAGCCGAGTTGTAATGCTGGCCGACGAGATCTTTGCTTTCAGCTCGCTTCCAACCATCGGCAATTTCGTGGAGATCACACGATGGGGACCAATACTTCCAATTGTGTAAACGTGAGATTCACCTGAAACAAGGTAGGCAATATGAAGTAATTTAAAGTGTCCTGAAGTTCATCTACGTATTATTCAGGAAAAACAAGCGGTTAAACGATATTTACTAACGAGTTGTGATTGCACCAGGACGACGTGGCACAGAATGAAACCGAGGATTGCGTGACAACAAGCCTAAGAATCTGGTTGGCAGTAAGTAAAAGAGATAACCAACATAAAGTAGTACAACGACCACCAACAACAACGAAAAAAATAACAGGTGAAGGGTCTGACTTCACAGGGCGCCGGAGACTATCGTTTGGTCGGAAGAAGAGAGGAAAGATGGCTGTAATGAAGTAAAATGAGGAAGACCAACCGCGAGCGACTTAACTCAGATGGGAGTACATAAAAGAATTTCATTGGAAGACTTCGGTTGAGATCAAACACCTCTGGATGACGAATTGAAGATATCCCGAAAAGTTTATCGATGCTTTTTGTGTTATTCAAATTTGTTTGGTTACGAACTGAACAGCATTCCGCCAAACTGGACAATTTCAACCTAGTACACAACTGATTGAAATAAACATTAACAATTATTCACAAATCAAAACACTTGAGTCACAAGTACAGAACAACCAAGATCAGAGTTCACAATTGAAAGAGCGATTGGATTTACACGAGCAAGTAGCCCGTATGCACCATCGGTGATGGTGATCCAAGCATCATCACCAAAAACAGTATCCGTCATAGAACTATGAAAAGGGAAACCTTAACGATGAAAGAAAGGAAAGAGAGGGAAGATTTTTCGAGGTATCCCTATGCGTAAACAACAAACAACCGTTGGAGTACGAACAGTGTAAAATAGCACCCATGCGCCCTCCATTGATCCGATCATTAAAGTAGTCCGCAGATAACACAGTTGAACAATGTCAACATCCAGTTCACTGAACTTGATTAGCCGCCATCTCCCCTCTTTTCAGTCAGAGACCGAGTGTATCACAGTGTCCTAAGTTCACAAGACAAACCACATGTACCGTTCGTAACTAATCATTGACTGCATTCAATTCTCCCTGCCAAGTAATCGACTGAATACTTCGCGCATCAAATAAATACGCTTGGAAATTGGCAAAGCGATTAGTAGTAATGCATAGCTCAACCACCTCATCGTCATTATCATAGAGAACAACACACTAGCAGTTCTCACTGATGTTTAACTGTCACACAATTATGAAGAAAAGAAGCAAACTCTGTGCAGAAAGAGAGAAGAAAAAAGGACAGGAAGCGACCCAACCACTAGGAGTAAGTGACTACACTGAAAAGATTTAACATCACAGTGCGTGTATCTGGCAAACAAACAACTAGGTTGTAAGTGAAAGTAAGGTGTCATCAACTTCATTACGGTTTTCATTGCCCTGTATCTTTAAGTGCACTCACAAGTCCAAATAATGACAACGTTCAGGTCACTGAGCTCGATTAGTCACTATCTCAGTCTCCAGCACCTGATTCTGTGAGTTGCGGGGTCTCCAGTCCGGGAGAAGAACCCTACAACCCTGTGGTGGTTGTTACCAGAAGTGTACAATCAGTGTCGGGTTATCAGTGTGGGTGTTGTTAGTTTCATACGTTGACTACTGTCCTGGATTCTAGTCTCTGTAACACAACAGACATCGACATCTAAGAAGTCTAACGTTCGTCCGGGAGCGGTCTATTGACCTATCTGTTTTAAAGTGCGAACGTTGAAAACACCCACAGTAATTCGTATTCTAGGTCTAAGCAAGGGACGAGGGAGAGACCTGAAGCTGAATGGTAAGAAATGGGACTTACCGACACATTGTTACTATGGTTAGCAATTTGCAGAACACTGACTTAGACCGAGGAATACGAGTTCCGATTTCCCTTTACACACTATCGTCATTCAATACAGGGATCCCAGCTACACAAACTAGTCAACAACATCTAGTACTAAAGTTCATTCTAAATGGTTGGAAAGGATGAGAAAGATGACCCAACAGATTCTGCGTCACATGGATATTGGCGCCGTCGTCATCAAGAAAGTTGACAGTCATCAATCTTTAACAGTGTGCAACTAGTTAACGTGTGCGGAAACAGATACAAAGTTTTTGGTATTCAGACAGAGAAATCGCTAACGTCTGCCAGAGAAAAACTGTGGAGAGAAAATACTCTAAAGTGTTCAGTTAACGACTAACAGAATGTGAGTACAATTCAAAGTTCGCCGAACGGAACACCTGTCTATAACTTGACGGTATTTAAGAATCACGGTTACTAGCAGACCAACGAAATACAATAACCTAACGAAGTGTTACGACATTTTTACTGTCGTGGGTTACAAAGCAAGTTAAAATGTGTCAAGCGAGTAACTGTTTCAGTAGACGTTCAAGACTACTCGATAACCTTGATTGATTACTGATGAGTTGAGTTGAGAGAAGAGATATAAGAATCGCTATAGTAGGACGCGCCTGCGTTAAGTCATAGAGATTTGTATCTTATCGTTTGGGTTCCATCAAATGGTTAACGTAACAACACCAAAACGAAGCAACGGGCAATTTAATGCCCAGCATTCTCATTCAGAAATACTTGGACTTGGCATCAGACAACATCCACAGTAAAACGCCCTATTCCAGCCTATTCGGTCACTTATTTAGATGAAACCCAATTGTGAAAAATCAAGGCTTCGTCTGGTATCGAATCATCAACAGAAACAGCATGCCAAAACGCGCCAAACGCTCTACCAGCAGAGCTGCCGTCATGCCAGGCGATCGGAAAATCAACAAGTATACCAAACTACTCATTAGTAACACAATTTCTGTGCACAACAGTGGCGTTGTTGGATTCCAGTGTGAACTGTTCGAGACATCCTTCCGGGACCATTTGATGAAATTCATATCATACAATGAGACAGGTGGGTAACAAGATCCAAATATGGAACTTCCGGGCACCTGATGTGGCTTCGTAACTCGGCTGGTAGAACGCTTGCCGCCTTTGGGCACGCTGTTCCTGTTGCTCGTTCGAACCCAGCCGAAGGCCTGACTTTTCACAATTGGGTCTTCTCTAAATCATCAAATCTGACAAACTACTCATTAGTGATAGTAGTTCATTGTTAATGGCCGAGTGTGACTACACACCATGGTGGCTAGAAGCACCGGCTGCCGCAACAGAGATAAAGAGTCTGGGAGAGAAAAAAAAATATCAAAAAAGGAAACAATAAATTATAATTTAAAAAAGTTGTCTAGAAGAACTAGAAATGATCGGAATGCAAGCAAGCCAATGATTACGGAATGTTGCTGTATCCGTTAGCGGTTCTGATCAATAACTCGAATGATCACAAGGTCCTCAGCTGAGCAGACGGCACCTACTTACGTTACACAAAGGAGCAATCAACATCTTCGTGATCACGTCGCTGGGCCCCCATATGCAGGATGCGGTACACAAAACACTTGACCACTGTACAGAGCACGTGACTCGATCACGATAGGTTGCGCATTTACATTTGGCCAATTTGGCGCACATCCAAAGCTTTCTAAATACGTGTCAACAAACTGCAGTGTTGTTCACGCGATCAAGCAACTTGAAGTAGATTAACTGACAGGGACAACGATGATAAAACATCGCAAACTATCAGATCTTCGATGCGCACCGATAATGTTTTCGAAGAGTGTAGCGAAGTATGTCGCACATACGAATTATTCCACCCAGCTACCCACCCTTTTAGCGCCAGCCAAACGTCTTTTCGAAGCGACGGATGATACGGGTCTGCAAAGTCAACACCTGATTTAGCCTCTCTCGTTGGTGTCTCCGTAACTACAAGCTGACGAGATGTTGTTATCCAAGCATGTAAAACGGTCAGTTCTCTTAAATGGACTACACAGAAACGAGAAAGTCCTCGCCTTGAAGCAATACTATACAGAGAATGTGCAAATCGCAGTCTATGCAGAACAATCCAGTCATTCACCTCTTTCAGAGCGGCTGCACGTCTTCGACAGACAGCCTAAGCGAGACAACATCATTCGCGCACTCCACAAGAATCAGCCAGGCACCAGGAAGCAATTCAGTGGGAAAGTGATCACTTCTGACGAAAATTATCCGAGATGATGAGCAAAACAGACGGTTGTTTACAAACTCTCACTGCTTGGTGAGTGAGTACAAAATGACCTTAACCAATTTACACATACTTGAAGGAGAAACGGTTCCAGGTAACGTTACGAACAACTGAATTCAAAACAGACCTTAGGACTAAGAAGATGACTACCGTAGATAGCCGATAACAGTACCCACATTCCAAGATCCGTCACAGAGTAAAAAACGTGATAAATGCAACCTCCAATGTACAGGAATTCCGCCTGCTCTTCGTATACCTGGCTTTCTCTGAGTTTAGTGAGTCGATTTAATGGTAAACCAGTGAGTACTACGGGCGAAAGCCTCTAATCAGCGTGCACTAAAGTTCTCGATGCTTGATATCAAACTCAGAGCCAGGTGGAATTCAGCAATTTCTAGATGTAATATTTATCGACATAGAAAAGACCGAAATCCGTCGTAAGTGCGCAGACTTTCACGACGTACGTTTTCATAATAAGCATTTCTAGTCGCTTCAACCTGTTCCCAGTGTTAGTTAGGCTCTCTCATCCGACTTAATCCGGGTAATATGCGCGTCAACCTCACTTGACAGACGTTCCTCACACTTTGCTCACTAGAACGTGCCCATACGAATGCATGACCTCTGAAAGGATTAAACAAGCACATATAACAGCATGCTCTGACTAGCTTAAAAGAGGATAGGCCACCTGTAACTGATTGCTACTGAATCGATTTGTTCTAAGGCTGAGAAGTATAGAGTGGTCCCCATAAGAAGCAGTGCTTCCAATTGTGTTAAAATGCGATATTCGACCTACAACAACCGTGTGATGAAGATATTTAGGGCAGCCTCTCACTGCAGTCAATGACTTGTATTCACACACCAAATATTATACAACGGCTTCCCCACTGAAGAAGGGCAACCAAGCTGAACAGTCAAATTGCATGTTAGTGCAATGAGTATTTGGTGTGCCTTAGAAGGTCGGTAACAGCGTCACAGTAAGCATTCTTGGCAATGTATAATTTATTAGTCATTGAAATGTATGCCAAACTAATTAACACTAATTTTTCTGAGTTGCGCCAACATACCATAACCGATGAATTAAGTTTGACGGTGTGCAAGTGACTGATCCCTCAGATTTAATTACGCGAACATTGCTCTGCTTTGAAACCCAGCTCCAGAAATACTTGGGACACTGAAGGAAAAGCGCTTCAATCATCAGTCACTTAAAGATGTGTTTAGGTGAATAAAGGTGCTAGAATCCGTGAACCGTGTTTCACAAACGCAGCACAGTTCAAACATGTGAGAGTACTTGCTGACTCACTTGTCAGAGAGTGCTTTAGAGAACAATTATTACGCGTAGGTGTAGAGCAGGTGAAGGAATCGTACGGCGAAGTGGAACGAAAAATGTACAGTGACTGAAAAACGTCATCATAACGAGGACGAATATTCCTGATACTTCCAGAGCGTTTGTGCTGTAGAGAAGAGTCACTGACTAAAACATTCGGTCTTCGAGACAACAAGAGATAGGGATGTATTAAAGACTCCGTCAGCAGCCAGTAATTAACAAGTTCGACTGGCTTACTTGATAATGAGGAGTTTGGTAACACAGTGCTGTTTGATTTCAATAACAACACGCTTGCGCGCAATACCAAACATTTGCCCACGATATAGGAATACGGTTAACCGTCTGGGCAATCAAGGTGTTTTTTGTTCGAGAGTATCTTCTCAAATTTCTGTTCCTCATAATTAGAAAACAGCAGTACTGCAGCTATGAAAATGGTTCCATACATGCACATATATACACATGGAGTGACAAACGTGCCAAAGTGGTTCTGCTACATATTCATTGGACTAGGTTTAACTTTTTGGGAACCTCTAGGTGGTCATTAGTATAGCTTACAACCCAAAACGTAACTGCTTTTCGTCTGAATGTTCTTCCATGGCTTGTCTGACATGTCCGTACCTGGTAGTCATCACAGTCTCTCGGTTAAGTGTTGCGCGTAAATCATACCATCAAGTCTAGGGGTAGTGGAATGAGTCAACTACTAGGTCTCCTATCGAAGTAATCTTAGCATTATTCACAAACGAATGCAGCTGAGTGATTGGATGCGATAATTCGGTACAGTCACATAACAGATCCAAGATGCAGTTATCAATATGGTTGTATTATGAGAACGTAGATCGAAGCTCAAATCGAGCATAGTGCTTCCTTTCGAAAGAGGCTGACTGGAAATTTTATGGAAATGTGAAAGGTGTAACCATTTACAGGTGATCTGCATATTATACCAAAACAAAATCCTAATTATCAATAAACAAAACGGAAGGATAAAGCAAAACCGAACTACATATGATAAATGTATGTTTAATGATTAGCTTCCAGTGATGATGAAGGAATCGATAGATCCAATCAGCAATTATTGCTTGTTAATTTTGGTAACGTGATCAACATCAGAAGGGTATCAGATAGAAGACATTGAATAAACAGCAACAAACGGGACTCACCACCTTCAGTTCTGTATCGGACAAATGTAGTCTTCTGTTCAATCATCGCATCTACTGCTAATTTCTCACAAAGTAGATTAGTGATGATTGCAATGGTCGGTTTCTCGCATACAGATACCTGTTGCATATTATTCGTTCCTCTCACCTCTTTGACTTCTGCAGTGGAATGTGAAAAACAAGGGGATAAATAAAAATAGAATGGTAGCATTGATATCACATGACAAACTAAAAGCAGGTATACAAACACAAAACAGGAGTGAGCGATTGGTATCAACCTAACTGAAATTAAACCTAGACAACTATACGAATTACAATTTGTGGGAATTTAACACACACAAAATATTCAGACGGGATTTTTAGACAACGAAATTCGGATAACGGAAAGGTATCGATAACACATTCGCATTTGTGTTGGATATAACATAAAATTTATAAATCAGGACAGACGGCTTCAGGGTAGGGTGTGAAATCAACTGTAAACAATATACTGTTTTTATATGTAATTTCCTTACAGCCATACGGCATTTAGAGTTAAAGGCAGATGATCGGACAATGTCACATAACTTAAATCTTTTCCGAAGCAAACCTTGCTGAAATCCACAAATCGGTTATTCGTGAATGATGTTGGTAACTCTGAGTCAACCAGATTCATATGATTCTGTGAAAGACAGCCAGCCCTCGCAGTGAATTCAAACTACAGAAATAAACAGTAAGGTGATCGTCAGCTGAAGCCTCCTCAAACGATTTGTGACACCGATCGACCGATCAGTGTCACAAAAACCAATATCAAAACGCACATACACCATGACCAGGTTGGCTACGTACCAAACCACATGGTCTTCCATATGAGGTAGATTGAAGTGAATCAAGTGTGCTAATCAACAGTGAAGCATACAAAAGAACGGAGAGCATAACGATTGACTCTGTTGTGCCCAAAATTGAGATACAGATAAGTAGACAGGATTGAATGCGATTAACTGAAAATCCAACATTGAATCAACAATGATAATATCTTGTGTTTAATTTTCCACTACCTCAGGTATTAAGTCCGACAAGGCACCTCCTAGTGGTTCAAAGTGAGCCAGCGGAGAAAAATAAATAATGGTTTTCATACTATTAAGTTCATAAAATTAGAATCTAGGAGCTCCCACAATCATACGTAGATAGTAGGATCAAAGTGGTCGGTAAATGAAACAGTTAACTCTCGTGGTGAGTAGAGGTGACGTGAATTCAACCAATTCGATGGGTTCCGATTGTACATAGATCTCAAAAACCACGAAATGAGGCTTTCCCTTCGCGTCGATTATACGATTGTCAAATACTTGGTCGCCTTTTGTGCGCTGAAGAAGAAGTACTCTTCGAGATCAGTTAACTTCCTCCTAAATTATACCGACAGCAATGACACCTTAATGAGTGCAGATAAAAACAATCTCCAAGGTTCCTCTCATTTTTGGATCTAGGCCTCTCGAGATGCAACAGTACTTCATCTACTATGTGATCAGTTAATCTGGTTTACTTGAGCTTTATGCAAACAGCGCCATACCACGTCGTTATAGTTTGGTGCGACATATTCCATTAAATTCCATTAAATGGAGTTTCCGGCCTGCAGCGCTTCTTTGGATATAGGCTGATCTAGCATGACGAAGCGCTGCATCAATGACCGTCCACTCTTATCGACTGTACAAGCAGATGAGACTCTATTTCGAACTATTCTGATCGGAAGGCAATGGCAATTATCGAAACCAATCGGTGGTTCGCGGTTCTTTTGAACTCCCGTGACCATCAGCTATGAAAACGGACAACTTGAAGTGCCAAAAACGGAGAAATGTTGGCAAATCACAAACGACCAATGCGCATTCACCGTGGAATGATGAAAGAGTTCGATTTACACATACACACACAAATAAGTTACTGTTTCCAAGTTCATATAGATAATGCATCTGCTCGACGAACAATTCAAGCAAAAAAGAAACCAGTTAAAATCAAATGTGAGGATATGAATGGGCTTCATCAGTCTCTTCCTGTGTAGACTCTGTAGATGGAACACGTAAACAAATACCACTATGGAAAAGTTGAGCTTTGACGATAGTTTAAGTGCTTGGTAGATCATTAATGCATCCTCAGTGAAGTATGGGACGGTGATTGAGCTGAGCTCAGCTACACCAAATTATGTACACTTATTTCGTTTAAATTAAACAACAATCCTTGGTCGTTTTTACAGAACATTCCAACTTCTTTTGAGAATCTGGACCATAATAATCCGCGATCAGTTCCGTTGTTCGGCTTCTTCAACACTGCTTTATTCCATTTGGTTGACTGACCAACATTTTAACGTATTCGTTTTCAATATCTCATATAAACTGACGTACCATTTACTCCAACGTTTGAACCCTTTCCGTAGCTAACACTCTTCTGTCTTCCCTTGCCTCAAGTATTTAATATTTCCTTGGTGATCAAGGTTACAGCTCATTAGCGGACAGCTTTTCGCTGTTCTTTCGGAGAGGCGGACACACATTACAACTAATCGCTTCGATAACCATTCTCACGCACACCTCTTGGTCTCATTCCTTCAGGTTTGTGTTGAGTACATGACACATGAAAAAAGCAATAAGTGGTATAGTGCAGGCTATTTGTGATTTTGTGTATGCAAACAATTTTTGACATCGGTCACTATGAGAATTCTGTGCGGACAAAAGCGCAACAAACAACGGAGAAAAAGAATGATCACATACAAAAATAACACAGAATCATCAGCAACCTGACCAAAGAAAGCTTGCTGATAAAAGAAAACGCTGGTCGTCAATCATATGGTCGTGTAACTTTCAATACACCGAGTCGAATCAAACGGTGAATGACCAGCAGAAAACACGGTTCAGTCAAATGTGCTGAGAACATAGGGAATGACTAACAAAATACCACTTCCGAAACGTGACCCGATGGCAAGATACCAGTGGCTTGAGATTACTCGATTTTATTGGTAACGGTATTTCATCAACGCAACAGAAGCGGAAATCAGACACAGATATACGGAAGACACCTGAATTAACACGTTTTGGTAAGTTTCACAACGCCGTTTCGTTTGTAAATGTGGAGTATAAAATAGGCCGGTCAGAAAAACCCCGAGACGGAAATGCAAGAGTTCATGGATGTGACAAGTCACTGAGGAGGCGGGTGAATGAATGCTCCGTTGAATAATATGCGACAACAAGGCCTACGTACATACGACTCAAAGTGCGTAGGTGGACAACAAGTACAGTTATAAAAAGGATGTGAGTTGATTTCGATCAAAACATTAGGCATTAGATTTGTGACAATCCGATAACGTAACAAGATAGCCCAGATAAATCCTTTGGTTCGAAAAGTATAAGTGAGCCGTCAAGAAAAATGGTTGTAAACGTAGTGTTTCATAATCGCAGCATGATGTGAATAAACGACAAACTGCTGTCGCTGTAACCACGACAACCAAAGCCGCTTGAGACTAGCCATTGTAAGGGCCTAGTGATCACGTGTGCATAAATCATTCGAACAGAATTGTCTGATTCTGAGTTTGGTTGACTGGAGAATAGTATGATTACTATTTGATTTCACGACAACCAGATGAAATCAGATAGGTCTCAAAAGTAAACAAACTAGTGAACGAGGAATAATTATAAATCAGAACGCACACGTCAAACTTAGCGTAACATGTTGAATTGAAGTACTATAGTAAATTGAACTTATGCAGCTCTATAAATTTCCGTACACTGTGTAATAGCGAATACGTACCTTCAATTCAGTTTATATCGCTCTTTGTAATTAGTATAACAAAAAGTAATTCGGATAACAGATCACTTTAGATTTCGCGATTCTGTTCGGTTTCAAAAGAATGGCGTTGCTCCGTACTAGCGAAACTATCTCGGACATAAAAACCAACGTAGTAGTTAGATTAACTACAACTGACTATCACACCAGTATAGTCTAATGACTACAGATACTTTGTTGATGGATAGATTGTGAAATATCTGGATCCACTATGTCACACTCATTCGATAGAGAAGTTCCGGGAGGTACAATAAAATGGTGATTGCTGATATAAGTAATGTTTTTCAAAACGATAGACAGTCAAACATTACCTGTTTAGCGCGTCCCGTTTGTTCAGCTACTTGGTGGAGCTTACTACCTACTGTTCGGTCAGCTGTTTTATTCTGTTTGCACCTAGTTTTACTAAACATGTTGTATCGGAAAGAATGGTATGTTGATCACATCCGTTTGCCCTATTTGTCAGTTTGTTCTTTTTCTGATCACCAGGTATTGGTGAATTCTCGATGATGTTCGAAGATACTTAGCCAGACAATGGTTGTTGGCCCAAGAAACGTCGGTCCAGACGGTAATCCTGTTACCGATCGTTAATTTTGTAGTTTCGGTGTTTGTTACGACGTTCCGGTTAAAAAAAATATGGAGCTGTGTGAAAATTGGATGCCCAAGGAGTCGCTATGTACTGTTGGTTGGTCTATTCCACAAGATCGCCAATCTGAGTCATTCGTTCCCCCTGGGATATGAAAGGCTAATAATAATCGCCCAGCTGACTAGAATGCAGTAAACCCATACGATCTAACACATGTTGTGAGTACACAAAGATGCTTCCACTTATGGGAGTTAGTTACAACCTAGACATTCAGAACCATTTGCAGAGTGAAGTGGTAAGACTCGATGGACTAAATTCATGTATTCAGGCAACCTCAAACTATTGTTGGCACAATCGTTTCAAGAGTATGAACAAGGCAACTTAGCTAGGAATATTTTCCTCTGATAATTTACTTGATGGGGTAGCACGTAATCAAGTGACGGACAACCATTTTTTTCTGTGCATGCCCCTTAAGTCTCAGACCAGTTTTGAAGAAGTTGCTGGATCACAAGCACTGGTTCATATCACAAGATAAAACAGTCGGAATCTGTTTGCAAACAACAGTTTAAGTAACGTTTCTTCTTGTGCTACACCCGTGAAGAAAAAGTTTTCAAGCCCAAAGTCTTGGTATTTCCATGGGTTCATTGGAAAGATAAGTGACGGATGTGTGTTAGGAGACGCATGTCCTAACGACACAACCAGAGATGCATAACGCCACACCGATCAGCCGGCCCAGCTCGGATGGTATGGTCGTGGGTGGTCGTATGGTTCCACTCAGCCAATCAGATTGCAGGTGTGCAGTCGAACGCCTGTGTGCTATCTGGACTGTGTTTTCTCGCGCTGTCTTCTGATGTCCCCCGTAACGTGATTTGCTCTGACATCCTGACTGGCATATATGACTGTTTCATTTGATTTGCTCTGTGTCTGTCGGCCGTTTATGGCAATCGTTTTGTCCTATAGATTTAGAGCTTCTGTGGCCTAATTTTATTTCGCTCTTCCAATAAACAGTGTTGCCGCGTCTCTTCTCCTTTCTCGGTTTTGGGTCAAACGAGTGAGCGCGTAACCAAGGCGACGATTCAATAGCATGTTTTCAAGGTTTAATCGAGAAATCAATACCAGTCTATGGGTTATGATGTGTATGTTGATTCGCTGCATATCCTGAGAATGAGAACCACAGTTTCAATGGGGTAGCTCATAAGTGATTATCTCATCAGTGAGTGATCAGTATGGGCCCAAGATCGTTGACTAGGAGCACCAACGAACTTTTTTAGGTACATAGTCTTGAAGTAACTAATCGCTTCAACCGTTGTGAAACAGAGCTCGACGAACCAATCGGAATTTTATCGACGACTTCGAATAACTCGATCGGGTTAGTCGTACAGTTCACATCTGTTAGCTGGGTGACAATCAGCCTTGCTAAAGAGTTTCTCGCTTCGGTTTGTAAACAGATGAGATGATGCTTTCCAGTTCTTCTGTGTACAGTGTCCACATATGTTCGACTCAAACTCCATGGGGCACACTGGAGCATTTAGAAATAAACGGTGTGATATGGTGAAGGAGGAATGAATATAAACTCCAAGTGCAGTGTTAGAAATTGCAAAGGGCAAGCTTATTCACAAAAACAGATAATGTGCCTTGTCCACACAAGTAAGCGGGCTTATACCAGATCAGGCAAAACAAACAGAAAGTCCGCAGTGAACACCATGGAAACCGTCAGAAACAAGTCGTCTAACAGTGATTTTCTTCGCCGTGACCTGATTAGATTTAATCGCAGGCCCCTAACTAGCATCATTGGTATTCCCGTAGAATAGAGTGAGTCGGCATTTACTCAGGGACAATGTACTCGATTGTCAAATTCGAGATAATGGGTCCGGTGGGATCGGGGAGCATACTAATTTCAACAGCTGATTAGATTTTAAAACCATTGAATAGGCATCACAAAAGTGTCATCGCCATTTAGCATTTACATCGATTGACCCACGATGACACTTTAGTATGGCAGTTACATGCGCATTGGAGTATGTACCGTTACAGTAGATATTTTGAACAGCTAGGCATCATCAGAAGTAGAAGGAGGAAGGACGCAAGCAACCGATTAACCTCTCCTGCAAACTTGAGCTCCTGGAAGCGTTAAGCCTCTACTAACTAACACTTTCAAGTATTTGAAGAATAAATAGCACGGAAAAAAGCATACAGGAGGCCTGCTAACAAGTGCACATGGGAAATACTGTTCTTGTCCTAAAGGCAAGTTACCCATATTTGTTGTGAGGTTCATAAACATTTAAGCGAAACAAGGCGAATGCATTCTTATGAACGATCTCTGTAAAACCATCATCATCACCATAATAGACAGCAATACATCAGTGGTTCACACTGATGCTTAACTGCCACACAACCATGAAGAAGAATAAAAAGCAAACCTTGCATAGGAAGAGAGAAGAAAAGAAAGAGAAGGGGGAGGAGACCTAGTCACTCAAAATAGCCACGTCTATATTGAAACATAAAACAACAAGGCGCCTACACCTTGCGAACAAACAACACAGCTATAATTAAAAGTGGAGCGTCAGCAGCAAGATAGCTTCCTCACGGCTTTCACTGCCCCGCATCATTAAATGCACTCACTTCACAGACAACTGGGACAAACAACGACAACATTCATGCCACTGAACTCGGTTAGCCGCCATCTCACCGAAAGTTTCAAGCCATCGACTCTGTGAGTCGCGAGGGCTCCAGCCGGGGAGATGAACCCAATATACAATGACCAACCCCTTCGTGAACAATTTCATTTGTCTACGCCAGGTTATCATCTGTCTTCCTCGCACCTTACGCCAATCGGCCGCAGTGTCGGCAGTGCTCGGTGTGGCAAGCGATCAGCTGGCATCCTTAGTACATGGCCGAACCATCTAAGTCTGTAAAAATGTAATGACTGAATAAAAGAACTCGTTTGACAATCAGTGCCAAACACCCGCTTCCTAACCTCATCGTTGCTTACTCGCTGGTACAACCCAATACGACCGACTGAACACAAACATCGGTGGTCAAACACCTGAAGACAGTTCACGTCTTCTACCCTGATGGGCCAGGTTTCGCTGCCTTAAAGTAATACAGCTCTCACTGTTGTCTGATGTACGCGACCCGTAAACTTCAGATAGATGCCTCTCTGTCGCCATAAGTGCCTCAGATTAGTAAACACAGCCCTAGCCTTAGAAATACGCGCCTCTATTTCATTCCCTATACCTCCGCCGCCGCCCCTGATGCAGCTTCCCAGGTATACAAACCGGTCGATAACCTCCATGACTTCGTTATCTAACATTAAATCTACGTAATCACAGCAATCTTGCAGAAGCACTTGGCATTTTGAGGCTGCAAAACGCATTCTGAAGTACTTAGCAGGATGTGAATTAACGTTGAGCGTTGTTTGTGCCGCCTGAAGTTTGCCACCTTACCGTCAGCATAATCAAGATCAGTCAGTCTTTTACCAGGTAGGATGTCCAAACCGGCATTATTCGTGTGCCGCAGACAGTCCTCCATTATTTCGTCCTTTACGAAATGGAACAAAAATTGTGAAGGGGCACAGCTTTGACGTACGTCGCTCCTGGTGCTGAAACTGTCAGACAGCTCACCATAAACCCTAACCTGAGCGGAAGTATGGAAATAAAGTGCAGACAATATGTTCACATACTTGGTTGGTACACCCCTGCGTTTAAGTGGCTATAAAAGTGTAGATCGATCCACTGAATCAAACGCACCTTTATAGTCGAGAAATACTGCAATTGTTGGCCGGCGGTATACATGACGCTGCTCCATAATTTGACGGAGGATAAAAATATGATTTATACATCCTCGGCCAGGACGAAACCCTGCCTGTTCTTCTCTAATGTTCACCTCCCGAGCTGCAGTGAGTCGACAAAGTATAATGCAGGCCAGAACCCTGTGAAACCATGTAACTATGGTCCTCAGCAGGTAATGACTTTCCACGATGAAATTCGCGTGTACTGTGTTTCATATCTCACTCGGCTTCCACTTCTTTACTAGCTTCAGGTATTGACCTTACACAGGACGTTTGTGGTGAAAAACGTCACATCAGAATTGGTTACTTTCAAACCGCGAAAACCTGAATAGATGCACTGGAGTCAATCGGGGCACCAAACCACCACTGATACTCTTTTCTTGTTTCGGCACATGTGGACAACTATTAATCACAATTCTACTGCTCCAACATTGGCCTGATATCGGTACAATCATCAGCACAGATCGTCTAGTTCAATTGCCACCTGACCTTTAAGAGCATGGCATCCGTGCTTATATGTTACGGTTAATTGTTTTAATCAGTGTGCGCGTGCTAAACCGTATAATTGATGATAAACAAAATGAACGATACCTTAAGCAAATATTGACGATTCAATGGAACCTTATCCAGGAGGTGGCTTTGAAAATCACATGAAAACAAGCACCGGTCTAGTGTGAAAATTGACAGTGTAATCTAACAAACGCAAACTGAGAATCAATCACACTGATTGATGTCAGGTACGTCTGATTTGGCGCCGGGTCATTCAGTCAGTAACTACGCCATTTCAGAAGAGAATGTGAATCTTGGTGACCAGATAGGGCTGAATGAGCATCAGAGACCTATCGCAGTATTTACCAGCTGAACAGATTTATTGTGAGTTATTGAGTTAGTTACATCCGAAGTAGGAATAGGCCGGACAGCCGACTGTACATATTACAGTAGCACTCAAAGCGTCAAACCTGGAGCAAACGGAACGAGCACTCATCATCTAGTGTTTGGCATACGATTGCATCACAAGTCAACAGTTTCCACTTTTCACTCCCGCCAGAATCCTCATTCAGTGTTGAACATCAATCACAGGATGGCTTGACGGGTCAGATTTTGTATAATTTTGTAACATGGATGGTCACTTAGTCGGCCCGTTCAAACTGTTCACGGGGATTGTGATGCGCGGACTACCCGATCTGCTCAGCGACACTGATGGCGAAGTTGAGCTGCATGCACCTCATTGAATAATACACCGCGAGAGAGATGTTTATAGTGCAACGATGCTAACGACGAGGCTACGTCCCTAAAAGTCAGACCTGAATAGCTAACGACACGAATCAAGAATCGGAGTCACTGTCAAAGATTGATCGTAATGCAGACGAACACCGAAAGGTTGAAGCTTCGAAGTTTTCGCAGTTCACAATGTGGCAAAAAACATCACCCTACACGAGGCGACGCATGCCGAAAAATCGACGTTGTGGATACAAAATTATAATCGAACTAGCTGCCTACATTAGGAGAAAGGAGTGAGGTAAGTAGCGTGGATGCCAGCCATTCTGTAAAACGGGAAGGTTAAACACAATCTGCAGTAACGAAAAGACGCAAAAGGAACAAGGCCGCCGAAGTGTGGTTGCGGGAGTTGTTAAGACCAAGCCCCTCTTCTAAGGTCGTCCGATTAACCGTTTTTCGGATAAATGAGATATTGCACTCCGGTCTCTTGATTGATCAGTTGATTAGGACTAGCAGTATCTGGTGTGATTGAGTACCGTATTGTTCTTAGGCTCTGTAATCACACTGTCAAGACCATACACGTGAGCAACTGTGTTTGTCTGCTCTCGGTCGCTGTAGATGAATCTAGAGGTTTTGAACTTAGTGAAGGTGAGCACTCAGTGAATTATTTGCGCAGTCATCACAGAACACTACACGGTTAGTGAATTGTGTCAAAACATAGGAACAGCCATACTTACCTTGGTTTCGCAGATGAATTTTTCGCCGAAAACCTACATTTTTGCCTTCTAGCGGGATCAATTGGACAAGATCTCGTTGTTCTAACTCTTCTAGCTGAAGCTCCAGCAACCTGCGATCATTCACGTCCAGTATGCTAGTCAATTTGAGGTAAACAGAGATAGTGAAAGATCGTATCAATGATGGAACACGAAGAAGACAAGGGAATGGTTGTTCAAATGTACTGTTGTAATGTGAGTTAACCAGCGTTCTGGGTATGAAAAAAAGTCAACCAGTTGCCACTTACAACCAGTGGAATATCGTGCTTGGAATTAATCAGTAGGAACTATATGAAACTTTATAAACGAAATGGGAAGACGAAGGTAGATCGACATAACACTCAACAAAGATGAGCAGGAACGACAGGAAAATTTGGTGATTGAGTTGACTGGAGGAAGGCCAAGGAGACCGAACGCTGAAGTAAGAAAACATAGACTAATAAGAACACTACTGGGTAATTCATTTGGTTGTCTGACATAGACACCAAAAGAAGACAATGATGATCTTATGGACAAAGATCGGAGACACTCGGCGAAGGTAAGCTGATATACCACGTTCAGAACCCAAATAGTCCGATTGATGTTCACATGCGGTATGATACAGTGTTCAACAAGTTGACACGGCGCGCAACCAAAAATCGTTCACTCGACCTGTCTGTGCACGTGAGCCAAGATTTTTCTACGCACTACCTCCGTGACTAGTTCAGAGAGCAGAATGTTCAGAATCCCTCCGGTGTCTGACAAGCAAACTGACTGTTCAACTACAGGCCGCGAATGAGTAGTCGGCATAGGTTTTGTCAATCCAGCGGTAAGCTACACACATATCAAACAAAAACTCGCATGACAACAAACGGCCGGGTGCACAATGTGATCATGCACTTATAAGTGTGAAATGGACTATGAGAGCGCATTGAATACATGCTTGTCTTACGACAGATGATGGAGTATCGACGTTCTTGTAGGCACCCAGTTGTATTGTTTGTCAAACTTAAAGGCTTCCTCTGACTCGGTTGTCCCAAACGCTCATTGGGAAGGTCTCAATCACACGAGAATCACATAAAAATACATGAATCCATTCATGTCATTATATGCTTACTCAACAAACAGGGTGAGTAAATAGGTACATGACTCGGGTCCCAAACGCTGCCAGTGGTAATTACCAATGTCCCTTTCTGTTCAACCTTATCCTATGTAGGGAGAATCACGGTGATCAGTTTTGAGTAGGTACTAAACAGGTGGACATACAGTATGCGAATTACACTGTTCGTCTTAGCACCCGTTCAGAAGGTATGCAGATTATGCTGAGGGTGGTAAGTGATCGTGCTGATGATTTGTCTTCGAAAGCGTAAAACGATACCACAAGACCGGTGAGTTTTTACTTCACATTCTCTACTATGGATAGTGGTCTATTTCACCATGTGAGCATATAATAATGCTGATTTGATAGCCGTCAGAATAACGGACGTACATGTTGTTCTTGGTAAGTGTTGTCCTCAGAAGAAGGTCCAGGTGTCACTGAAAAGAAGGGAGTGCATTAAATGTGTGCGAACTATTTTAATCTCTGGTTCGCAAACGTACATGGCAAAAATGTGAACAGAATTTCGGTGTTTGGCCAACGTTGCCTTTATCAGTTAGTCCGTTTTAAGTGAAATGACCGTATGAACAACGTGGTCGCTCACAAAAAGGGTATTTAGAAAAACCTTTGAATTTGTGATCAACTGGTCAACTGACAAAAAGTATACAACCTGTGACGGCTGAGTCACATATTCCGCATGCCAGTTGAACGGTTATCGCACCGGCGAGTGTTCATGAAGGTGGCCACTAAATACGGATTCCCTGACAGCTCTTAAAAGTAAGGTGAGTGAATGCTACCGGACCGACTGAGGATTTCAAGTTTATTCAAGTCGTAGCTAGAAGCGACGTCTGATATCAGATTGCTAGAAAAACTGAAAGACAGGTGGGACAAACGCGTATCGTTGAGATCAGTAAAGGAGACGCAACAAGACACAGACCATTTGTATAGACGTATAATCGGACGCTATCGTAAAAATAAACCGCCACCTAGGCCTGTTTCACAGTCAAAAGAAGCACTTTTATTGTTTCACTGCTAACAGATGAGATACAAACGAAAATCAAATGTAAATGGTGGTCCGTCTCGTTTTTTAATTAGGGACCAGTAGCGAGGTAAACAGACCTCGCCGTTATGGTGGATTTTGATCAGGAAAAAGCGAGCACCATGGAACCAACCAGACAGTTAAGCGATATAACAGAAAATAACCCAGATATAGTCAGTGATCGTCTAATCCTCAAACAATCCTCTCATTAAAATGGAGTGGTAAGTGTTAAATGCAATTTGAATTGCTATTTCATACTGGCTGCGAGCACAAGGACATTAACTAGCAATATGTTTTATGAAATTCACTCCATTTTAACTTGCTTCATCTTTGTTTGGTTTCAGCATGTAGATAAAGAACAAACGAGGTTGGAACCGCCAACCTTACTGTACCGATTTGGAAGCAGACACCAGAAATAACTCACATTCCGAAGAAGCTTTCCGGCAGGCTCATTACTAAGGGTAGCATTGATCCTGAATTTTGCTTTCGTTAGACCTTATCAGTAGAGACTATCCGCGTTAGAACTCAGATGTATCCATGGACTCTCCTACGACCTGTGAGGCGAGCGTGGACTGCCTACTTTTCCAATGACCTAACACTAGTCCTGATCGGAACTCCTCGTTAAAACGTTTGGCCACAAAACAATATGGGTTGCGGTCCAAGCAATACTGACTAAGCACTCAAGGTTACAGCTCGGGCCGTAGTGAACAATGAGGCAGAAAGTCTAGTCTTCTCACCTTCTTGATCATTTGTTCAAATAAAAATGTCCACTGATGTGAGGTACATTCCATTTGCTATCAAAATTTGGATACGAATAGCTTAAACGATCAAAATAGGTGGTATGATCCGATACGATCGTGTGTAGGCATTGGATCAACCACCATTAGCAAGAAAGCATTGTAAGATATTTTTGCAACAACTTGTTGAAATAATACGAAAACCTTGAACGCTTCGTTAACAACGATCAGTATTCAACCCGGTCCGATTTGAGAACCGGATAAATAACCGTCATGAACTTACCTGACCCACAACAGACTCGTAGTCAATGTTATATGCAGTAGTGTCATGTTTCTGGCTAAATACTTCTACGTCTTATCTATCTGTCTAGCAAAGTATTGACAGAAACAGAATAAAAACCTAGTGTACGCACTTCATGATGAAAATTCTAAAACCAACGAGAACCTAAAAAGAAACCAAACAGTCGGCTTTCGAGAAGATATCTTGAGCTACATAAACTGTCCCATTTTATAAGTAAAAGTTCCGTTAACAGATCAGAGAAAGAGGATTAATATCGACGCGCTAATACCTAAGTACCAAGAGCCCTTTACGTTAGGGACTGTGCAAAACAGAATGCAATGTTTTCGTGACTATTGGCGCCTTTGCTGACAGATGAGGATCTCGTCTAACCTACGAAAATCAACTGAAGTCATTAAATTTCACTAGTAAGCAATGAACAGGTCAAAGTAAAATAAACTTGTAGTAGAACTGTGTAGTGCAAAAAAGTCCATTAGAATAGCTTGGTAACAGCTGAGTTATCAGATAAGGTAATATGCTTCAGAGTTATCGGCCCAACAGCACTCGAGGTTTGTCAATCAACATCTCGGTAATAAGTAATCTACAGAGGACGTTTAACAACTTCGATCGACCAGTTCCGATTTACGATGCCTATTGATCTACTTGGCTGCGCACACACAGACTGGGGAATGATGTAGCCAGACATACAATGGCAGTGCACTTCTGTTAGCCAAATGAATCTGACGATTGGAACTTATCTTCAGCAGAAAGAAATTGTGTTCATTGCATGTTTCTGGTGGACCACCAATGGAAACCGAGAAGGATAGCGATGGGAAAATATGCAGCTATCGATCGGATGTGTTGATAAATCGATCGAATATCGGTCAGACAACTGGATCAGATCGATAAAGGAAAAAACACGAAGTGAACCAGGAAAGGCGCCATCTACACATTATCAATAACTGAGGAAGATTGGTGATAGCAAGTAACTCCTGAAACACGATCGGAAATATGCAGGCTGAAACACAGTCTTAAAAGACGAAACCTGAGGCAGCATCACCGATATCTGACACAAAGTAGTTTTAACGCACACAATGGGGAGATGTACCGATAAGAAATTCGACATGGCAGATGCTGTCGTGAAATAAGAGTACATCAGCTGTCAGTACGAGAATGACCACAGAATTAAGAAACGAGTGTACTGGTGTAAAAAAAAAGCAACACATCAGATCCTCAAATTCTAAGAGTCTGTCAGATTGTGGGTTGAGTTAGGACTCGGAAGTGTGCAAATGATGATGTGTACTATCGAACTAATCGGTGAAGTCCATAGGACTAATGAACGGTGGAAAGATGTACAGGAACCGCGACAGACGACAAAAAAACTAAACACCACATGACTTGACGGACGTTGAAGTATATTACCCAAAACATTGTAAATTTTATGAAGAGTATCCTAGGTCTGAATCGACGTGTAGTCATTACCAAATCTGGATAAATGAGCGTAAGATAGACTCCGATCTGGTCTGTGATGGTTTTTACTACTTTACAGTGCGATATACACGTACACACTGCTTACCGGACCAACTCATCCATGGATAGAATATTCGGATAGGCCTCCTCCAGACGCATTTGTACGGCATCCCGCAGCACCTGTTCGGGTGGACGGCGTTCCCGTTCTGAATTGTCCCATTCAACGTGTCCATCGGTCAGATGAACCGAAGGCGTTAAGGGTTCCGTGTGATTGACCGCCACGTCATGCGAACGGGTATCGACCAGAGACGAAGATGCGGTGCCAATCCATGTGGAAACACACAAAGGACACGGGCAATCAGGCAAAGTTAGCGAAGACAACCAGTGAGAGAAGATAGATGTGGACAATCGGTCTAGATGAGTCATTATTTCAGACTTTACGAATGGTTTGTGAAAGCAAACGCACGTAGGGTATTGGGTGAACAGACGGTCTGTGTTTAGTCGACTCCAGTATGAACGTGCGCGCTTGCGGTTGTGAACAACCAGTTGTTGATAGCTGACCTTGAGACTGTTTGATAGGTTTAAGATTGTCAGTGTGTTTGCATGCAGTAAAAGTGCGTACGCACCACACTGCAACGTACAAAGAACAGATGCGCGTGTGTATATCTATTTGTTTATATGAAGCATAACGCCCAATCAGCAAACAAACCAATCAGACAACACAAATAATGAAGGAAGTCTATAAAACAAAGTATACAAATGTAATAGGGATGGTTCACGAACTATAGAAGGACTGGCAGAAAGAATTGACAGATGCACAAGATGCGCCCAAAACTACATGCGACAAATGCAAGTATACATACATGAGTTCAAAGGTACGGTGTATATGTCGGAGTTTACGCAAGTCACCATTAACTGCGGCTGCAGGTTTAAGGCATGCTTGCCTGTCATTTATCAAATTATGCCATTCGGATGAATGAATGCATCCAGAAAAAAAATCAGTGGTAACATGAGAAGTCCAGTGACAACATACGGGGAAAAACTTTCAACGGATTTCGATATGTGCAGAGGTGTTTAGCAGACCCTGATCGTCCTTGAAATTCTGCAACCTTTGAAGTGACTGATGAGTACCTGAGAATTTGGATTGTTGCATTGTGTTACAACCCGAATCACCGACTATGCATCAGTAACAAAAATCCCGCCCAACAGGTTCAATAAGGATGGTGGTATCAACCAGATCGGATTGCCAACTGGAACAAACAAGACAATTACTGCATTCTATCTCAAGAAACACAGACAGCAAGAGCATGTATCCACACTTCTCTGGGGTTAGATGCTTAGATGTGATACTTCGACCTTGCTTACTATGAGATCTATGGAGTATGGTGACCACTATGCTTGTTTTGTATGCGTGAGAACGGGTATCACGCTGCTGCTCTGGAAGCACTACTGACGCGTGAAATTCGAGCCTAGTACTTCTTATCGGAATGAGCCGACCTAACCGTTTAACTGAATGCCTCTTCTGCGACTTCCTATCCGTAATAATCGCATCATTTGCAAGTAACCGACAGAGTTTCAAGGCCTAACAACCGTTTCGAAGCTAAAATGAAAAAAATAATCAAGCGAGCCCACAACAGAAATTAGAAGTAAAAGTCACTGCACCAAATTTGCACATTTTTAATTCGTGAACAGTTTCACAAGTTTCGGAAATTCAGAGGCTCACCAGCCGTCCCCCCTTGTGATGTCGATAAATCTGTGAGCACAATTGTCGGGGAAGTCTCCAGCTCCCCGAAACTATAGGATGAAAAAAAGACTAACAAGGTTCACTTGTGAGTAACCTTCACCTTTGCCATGGTCCTGCATTACTCCGGTCTTTACGAACGACTTAAGCTCTTGTGACAATTGTTGTTGTCATCCCGACGACCCGTCTAGATTTTACTGTCTAGACTTTTGTCTGATCCATTCCCTTTGACCTTGTTTATTGCTAGTTGAAAACCCTATAAATACGAACGGGTTTGTGACCACGTTTTTCTTCGGGCTGAGCGACGTAAAGAAGCTCCGCTTGAAAGTCACTCTTTTCCCTGTGTTCATCCGGTAGCCTCAGGTGGATGGGTTGGCTGGGAAGAGACTAGGTGACCGCGTATACTCCATATTCCGTCGTTCATTACCGTTATCCGACGTTTCGTTGACCGTAATTCCGTTTCGGTTACACGCTCGTACGTCCAGTTACAACAGCAATCAGTAGATGGCTGAGTTACCTGTTACAATGCATTTCCATCCGCAGCCAACTGACACTCGAGAGCATAAAACGTCGACTTTTATTGTCAATCATCACGCCAATATTGAATTATTCAATCATCTGACAAATGACCACAACTCGCGAATATTGCAAGCATGTGTCTTTTGTGGGTCCTCTATGTGTACATAATTACGGTCTCAAACAATAGATGTTAATGGTTTCGGTCATTGGCAACACTGTCTTTGTGAGGTTATGCTCGTTCACGTAGTAGACATCGTTAGTAGCTGAAGGTGGGAGCTTACTGGACAGACAGCTTGCTTACACTTTGGCTTCAAGTTGAATTATTGAAAGAAAGAAATCCGCCGGTCTACAGTCCTCACACATTGTTCAGGTGAGAGAAAATCCGATCCACAACCGAATAAAGGAAATCAATACGACGTTTAGACAACAGAAGTTTTGGTCTCTGAACTACGTCGAACTAGAAATGGGACGCGTAAGTGATGCTCTCCAGATATAATTACTTGCGAGAGGGTACCACAGATCACATCTTAGAATTTCAGTACTTGTAATAGAAACTAAAGGGTTGTCCGCTGGAAAGCATAAAGAAATCAAATAGAGCTTGATCGTTTTTCGGACCCCCTCTCTCTACCCCTTTGTATATTGTCTATGTTGCCTTGGTTTTGGGCGCATATTAAACAGTGGTGATAAGGTCGTTCTGCTAGCTAATCGTTATGTGGCTTCTGTCTAGATCAGAGCGGTCCAATGATACCCTCGTCCGCATGTTATCATAGTGTTACACAGCAGCAAATGCTAGCGGTTTTTCTCTACAGCTTTCAGTTTGAGTGGCATGTAGATGCCATTGTTTGCCTTGATACATAATCCCCACAACATTGTATAATGATTGTGTACAATTTGAAACCTAGAGTCACTAAATGGCGTACCCTGTTCAAGATACTAAGACCACTCTTGATACGATATCGGCGTTACGCCTGAGCGCATGCCTATATTAGTGATTCTGATACAAGTAACGTTGTCTTACGCACAGTGTTTCAACTGAATCGATAGAACTAGATGGGGTAGAATATTTTGCTCCCAAGTAGAAAAATCTCATCAACGAAACACCAGTATTCCTCGAATTATGTTGCCCGTTTTCAACAGCGTGCACTCAGCTAGCACCCTTCATCTGTGCACACTGTACCTGTGAGCTGCATTTATCATTCACATCGAGCTGTACGCTTTTCCTTTCATTTATGACCTACATGTTTTGTTTACATACCGATCACATGTTTGTATGCGACAGGAATCTATGTGGCAAATTGTGTCGTGTCACTTACTCGCGCAAATGTCTTGAAGGAACTCTGTGTTCCCAGATTTTATCAGTGTTTACTAAACGGGACTGAGAAGACACTGACATAAAATCTGTTTACGCAGTCATATCTGAAACTGTGTGTGTGCAAATTATGTGATAAGAAACTCGGCAAACTGACTGAATCATAGATAGAAATACGTCAGTGGTTCACATTGATGGTTAACTGGCACACAACTACGAAGGAAAAAAAGGAACCCTGTACAGAAAGAGAGAAGAAAATAAGGGAGACGGTAAAAGACCTAACTACTAAAAATAGCTACGTCTATATTCAAAAGATTCAAAACCAAGCGGCCTACATTTAAAAAAGTTACCGAACTATAAGTAAAAATAAAGCGTCGTCAGTGACACACCTTCCTTACGGCTTTCACTTCTCACTTATCAGATGCACTTACTTCACAGAGGACTCGGCCAAACAATGACAACATTCACACCACTGAGCCCGATTAACCGCCATCTCACCTAACGTTTCCAGCCACCAATTTTGTGAGTCGCGAAGTCTCCAGTCGGGGAAAAGAACCCGACCTACAGTGGCCTATCCCGAGGTGAACGATTTCATTTCTTTACGCCAGATCACCATCTGTCCATCTCGCATTTTGCACCAGTCAGCCGCAGCTACCACAAACGTTGATCAGGTTGGTTTTCAGTGCGACGTGCAAACAAACTGAGAGGAGGCGCCGCGTGTTTATTTTGGCGAGCGTAAACGATTGTAAACACATCACACACACCAACAACAGGACAACCGCGTGCCATCAAACAGTAATGAAGGTGACACGTTTTCTGAACAGACAGCTGACATTATCAACCTGTGGATACAGTCACAGAAAAAAGCTTGAATTGAGCTCTTCAGACAAGCACAGACAGACACTTCACTAAGGTTCACAATAACAAACGTTCTGTGTCTGTATGGCGAAGCGTTTCGAATAAAAAAAACCTTCAAAAACAAACAGCGTTGGAAGTGGTGGAATGGATGTCTTTTGCACACTTGAGGTATAGTCTGTCGATGGGTTTATGTCACGTCACATTGGTGAAAAATCACCCGACATCCATTTCAACTTAATGAATTGGCGAGAAAAGTCACAAAACTGACTGCAACAAAAGTAAGACACCACCTCAATAGTTTGAGCAGGTTGTGTGCACATCATACAGTACAACCGAAGAGGTGTTCACGGAAACATATGACGTATACACTATCGGTAAATAGTCAATATTAGTCACGCATTCCACAATGTTCAAACAAACTCTATAACTGGTTTAGTCTTTCTTCAGGCTCACCAGAGAGAACAATGTGAATCAAGTTGGACTGTTATGTGTCCTCTGTGCCCTTAACTACGTCTCGTAACCTATGGGTATCGTTTGTGACGTGGATGAACGTAACTTGTTTACAAATGATTGTCAATTTTCATTGGTTAATTGTCTCCAAGGATTGACAGCACATCAAGTAACATTACCGTCCAGTTTGGTTCAAAGCTTCTATTCACGTTCGACTATCGAAGGTATTTCACCTTTGGTTGATCTCCAGTAAACTGACCCCAAAACAATATAATATTGGGTCAACACGCACTATGAGGAGTTATTAATATATGAGTGAACATGCGGATCACTGAAACGTACGCTTCACACTGAAGCAAAACCAGAAAGGCAACTTTTGTCATTCGATATCAAAATTGCAACCTTTAACAAAAAGATATTGAGCATTGTGCGAACAGTTTTAGCACGACCACAGTTTATACTGTGGAAGTCTTCTTAGACGTGACGAGCCCTCCGTGAAGCGCATTTAAAGGCTGTAGCATTCGTGTTCGTCGTAGGCAAACGAAAATACCTACGTACATTCCCACTAAGGAATTATTTTTGTAAAATTTAGTCGCTTCAAATGCATTCTTAGTCTGCACACCACGCTGAAAGGGGCATCAAGATAAAGTCTAGACAAAGAGGATCAGTCCCATGGAAATTATTGGCAGGACAGACCAGAAGTGTTCTCTTTTGAGAGGAACGAGCCACCCTAAGCGTATTTTGTCTATCTGAAAAGGTGCGTTATAGCCATTTGCATGGTGTACGCGGTTCATACTGTATTTTGAAGCATGCACTTAAGAGGTTCATGCTGTCGTTGATGGTGAATAAACGTAGTTTTTCTGTGTTGCATTATCTCAGGTTGAGTAAACGATCGCTTTTTTGATGATCCTCATTCGAACTGAAAATCCAAAACAAATGTAGTTCATGAGAAGAAGCGCGTAGCAAAAAGCTTGTTTTCAATGTTTCATCATCAGGCTAAATGTACCACACTTATATGGTTGCGACCGGGGTAGTACGACAGTAGGATGAGGGATGGTAAACGTTAATGCTAAGTTAGTCAGACTCATAAGGTGTTTTTGGCAAATCGGTGCTCTTACGTAACAGATGTAGTTCAATGAAACTAAAAATTCCTTTTGTTTCGGTGTTCCAATTCAAGTGACTCGACAGCTGTCTTGAAGTGTTTACCGTACTGGATATTATACACTAAGACCACCAAGAGTTGGGTAAAACCACCTGGCGATGAAACAACAACGTAGTCACGAAATATGAAGACTGACTGTTTCATTAACCAAGTGGGTGGATGTCGCCTGCCTGGTTGCAGTCCACCTGATCACTCGAATCGCTGTTTAGAAACACCATCCGAAATGGCACTGTACCGCAGTCAATAGCGTACCTGCATCCACACCATTCCTAGTTCTTCCAGTTGATCTTCGTTAACCATTTTTAAAGTAACACATGGTCCTTCTAGGACACTTCACGTCACTGTTGAGGTGAACGGCGATCCAAGCCACAGCATCTTCTGTTCAAGCTCAAGGTTGTTGTGATAATGATGATGATTGGTCTACTGTACTTTTTTTTAGCGAACTAAGGCACTGACTGAGAGGCAGAAATGACATTCTCAACGTTTTACCAGTCATAACTCCTTTCTGTATATTGACTTCAACAGGCTGTGTGGTTGCAACACTTGATAAGGTAAGTGAATGATCACAACAACGTACGCAGTGAATACAGTCGAAGTTGTGCACTATTGAGCTGCATGAGCATAGCGTCAACGGTAATGTTCTTTCAGGCAAAACACGTGTTAAGGAATAAGATGAAGTAGAAGCAACGCGCCCCAATAGGATACAGGATGAAGATAAAGTGATCCTTGTAGACCAACACCGATATCTAAGTTTAAAATTAAGAGAGGGACAGACGTGGCAAGTGTTCTTTGGAAACCAGTGAGATATTGATAACGGCGTGGAACAATCCAGACTATCTGCAGACCAGTTGTCTTGCGCAGAGTGGTGACAATGTTGGACAAACACAGCAGTCCCTCTGAGTGGAACTCGGATGGAAACGAAATAGGGTTGTGGTCGGTCGTCGATCCAACGGAAGTTTTATGGAACCGTATAAAGATGATCTCACTAAAAAAAAAGGCGGTTATGTTTGGGTGGAATCTCTACGGCGGGCCATAGTAGATAAATTGTCTCGTACAAACGCAACATTGAGAGCTGCCAAAAAAGTGGCCCTTGTTTTCTTGCCAATTTAATGATGACTTAGAATGATAGTCACGAGCTATAACATATTAGTCAGTTTCGCAAAGTATATTAAAGCAGTAGTCTCGTTCAGTGTGTGCGTGGACTGTACTGTGTTGAGGCGCTGCATGCCGAAAGCACTTTGTCTTTCCTCTTTATCCTTTCATCAGTGTATTAGTACGGACTTGTTGTAAACCCACCTAAACGACACGCTGGTTCGTCCTTGCTATCGTAATGTGCTTGGCAGAATTCGAATTCTCTTCCCGGCAATAATTAACACGAAAATCTCGGTCCCGAATGGTACCGCATCTGTCCCGTGATTTTGCTCCCAAGGCAAGCCAAAAGACGCATACAAAAAAAGACAGCTTTGTTCCGCCCGAAAACGTGTGCGATAAAGACAAAGTACTTATATGGTGCGCAGTGGCCATAAGAACATTTCCGAATCATAAAAAGAGAAGGACATTTACAGGAAAAAATACCTAGGGTCGCTAACGCGCATAGCGGAATAAAAAATCTGGCGGGTAAAAACTAGCCAAGGTCACATCTCGGCCGTTCTGAGCAAGTCCGCTACCCAGGACAAGATCAATCGTTTTTTTCCCTCGAGGACGGAGGCGATTTTTAGACGGAAAGAAATGGACGCCCTAACAGTAATCTTAAACTGAACCACTTCTTGCGTTATATTTTCAATACTTTTTTTTCTCCAGGTTTAGATCTTACGACTGGAGTGCGTCTAACTTTTGGTTTCCGAGACATATCAATTTCATTTCCATACCAGGTTCTGGCTAACTAGCATTGACCGACTGAACCACAAAGCCCAGCGTTCACACGCCTCCCGAACTTCTCTTCGGGCACTTACACCAAATAGAGGATGCGTGAGCAGAACTGCAAGTGGTGTGGCGCAAACCACCTATGACGGCGGTTATCTGCGAGCGTTCTTCGGCTTCAGTCACTACCAATCCAGAAACGGATGCGGCCAACTGTGTGCGCTTATGCTATACAACAGGAGCTAGTTATAATCAAAACATTTTGCCCATAATTTGATCCTTCACAGTTAAATAAGATTACGCAGTAATACTCATTAGTACTCCAAAATAATGGAACCTATATGGTGCCAAACTGTGTATGATGCAGTAAAATGGGTTAAAAGAAGTCACAAGGGGGTAAAATAATGGCGTGGTCAAGATTCCGTGAACGTTCAAAACACTTTGACCAGTTATCTGTGCCAATAGCTAGGGTGAATACAACCTGGTTGAAAACGCCCTCAGAAAAAGTGGAATGTGACCAGTGATAATGTATCTGATCCGAACAAATTCACTGATTCATCAGAAACTGCTTACGAAGTAAATTAGGTTTTCGAGTTATCGGTCACACGTGGGCTAAACATCATCAAAATCAAGTCTGGATAATATGAAGCATGCGTGCGACCTTGTAACCGACCAAGCATCAATTAGAATACATTTACACTATGTGTGAACGTTTTTAATGGACAAACCGTATCGCTAAGCAACAAGTCAAACAGAACAGCTTAAGAGGATGAGAGTTGTCAGCACACTGCTGTTACGAAAGGAAGGTAATAAGATGCGCACTCACAACGGTACATTCGGATGATTTCAGTAGAACTGTAAACACACAACAACAAAAAAGATGCATGCAATTCTGAATACTTAAGCAAACCTAATCGATCAGACAGCAGATTAGCCACCTGGTTGTTGTACATGATGAAAATGTACAGAGGGACAGGAGACATTCAAGTTCGACACAAAAGAGAGTTTACCTAACAAGTGCACACAGCGAGCACATGAGACAAGCAAGGAGCCGAAACAATCTGATCAGTTAGTTGTACAAACTTAAACGACATCCAACGATAGGAAGTCTAAGAATCACTTCAACAATCTCAGAAACTGTGGCAGATAAATCATTCGATGAGTATGATATTTGGGTCAAAAAGAAGCGTGTCGCCTAAGGACAACGACAGGAGTAGGCCCAGCCAAGCAATTGAATGCCGGCGTATTTCTTTGTTCTGCAAGTGCAATGTATACCAACCAAGTCAAGTTGTAAACGCACAAGATGTACATGTGTCTGCACGTGAAGTACGCATCAAATCGTTTAGTTCGACCGTCTCAACGTGTCCTAATCATTTTGGACCACACAGCACAAATACTTACCTTAATGGCTGCCTTGTTTAACAGTCCCTTGGATGGACACAGACTACAACCAATACTGTTTGCTGATATCGCGGCCGAATGGCGTAAGGTACGACGTGGATAGATGATGATCTGCAGTAGAGGACTGAATTCCATCACCAAAAGTTTAACCAAAGTAGGTCGGGTTCGTTTCTCAGGTTACGGACTTTGTGATTGACAGAGTCGATGGCTGGAGACTTCGGATGAGATGACAGCTAATCGGACTGGGTGGCGTGAGTGGTGTCGTGGTTTGGCTGAATTACCTGCGACGTAAGCGTAATTGATAAGGCGAGAGAGTGAGAGCCGCAAGGAGGCTGTCTTGCAAATGAAGTCTTACCTTCACAGGCAGCACAGTTGTTCATTTTCAAGCTGTAGACACCTTGCTGTTGAGTGTTTGAGCTTAGACACAGGCACTTTTAGCATCTAGGTTCTATTTCTGCCCTAACTTTCGTGTTGATTTTCTTCCTCATGCAGTATAAATATTCTGGTCGAGGCTTCAACCGACAATTCAAATGTTTAAGTCAAATTCTTATCTATTACACCTCCACCGATTCAGTGACTGCTGTCCGAAACAGGGCGTGTGAAGTGTCAACGCCTTAATTTATCATAGTCGACAGTCCACCTCGGGTTATGGTTTGAAACAGTGTTTCGGTGGCGGTCTTGAAGTAAAAAGGTCGCCGGTTCTAAACTCGTTTCGACTAGCTCTAATTGAAGAGCAGGTCAAGCAGGAATGAAGTCATTCATAGAGGGTCGTTTAGAGCAGGTGAGCATCATGAAACAAGACGGACCGTGTTTCATGAGTTCATTTAGCACCAAAAGCAAGATGGCTATGGCTTTGAGCTAACAACTTCCTAAAATGTGTTCAAACAGATCGAAATTCAGTAATATTTGGATGCCAACCAACGACGCGACCGCCAGGGCGAACAAGCTCTTCGTTTAACCCTACATGTGAACCTATAGCCGCGGTCCGATTAAACTGAGTGAGTCAGCTATGAAGGGAAACCGAATGTGAAAGACAGCTGTATAATACAAACATAAGCAACGGACGATTTTCACAAACTATTATTCTTCATTCAGATATTGTATTCACAAGGGTTACATAAAAGTAGAAATGAACATACTGCCCCAATACAAAGGAGGAACGGAGAAACCATAAGTAATATACTGTGTCCATACCATAAGGTAGGTCTAAGTACGTTTAGTATAAAAGGCACTCAGGCATGAAGACCATTCCGACAAATCTAATTGCAGTGATCGTATCTTCAATCGCAAAGAATATCGTCGCACAATCCGTTCACAAACGAAAACATCTACAAATCGTACGGATATTCTAGTCGTCACATTCCAACACCAGTTAATTCGATGAGCAACACTGGAAAGTTGTCCTCATATTTTACAATGAACTGTTGATAGCTGCTGAGTAGCCATAGATGGGAAATTATCAGAAGCCCAATCAAATGGGATACTTTAGTCGGACTTAGAAGTCGTGATAACGCACCACCGGTTGGATAATCGAGCAACCCAAGTACTAAAAGTAGGTTATTGCAGTCGGATATAATGAGTAGGTGTGGCTGCCAATAGCGGTTTCTGGGGTAACGGTCTATAAACACACCTCGCCAAAACGCAAGAGGATGACTTCAAAGTCTGAGTGAAATTCGAATCTCATGTTGTATATAGTAATGAGCCTATCTGGATACAAAGGCTGAGATGGAATGTGAATAGGGTTAAATCTGTAAAAAGTATCCGGAAAAGCGTGGATTCAAATCCATGATTAGAGGTTTGTTGATCGACATTGCTGAAATTGGTTTGTATTTTATCGAAAATAATGTTTGCATGTGTACTGCCAACAGTGACGGATTGAACACAGAAATACAACCAAAAAATGGAAATCACAAACGGCCAAGAGAAAAACCATAGTCAAAACTCAATGTGCCTACAAACAAGTTATCATGGATTCCACAACCGACTACCCGAGTTTGGTAAGTTGAAATTTTGTGCACGGTCAAAATCAGTGTACACAATAAAGGTCACACAACCCGTGTTAACTCAGTTAGGTGACACTCAGAACAGAGACCGAAAAATGTGAACCAAAGAAAACAAAGCAAATCACCAAAGCACAAACACACAAACAGAGCCAGCATAGCTGCCATGCACGCAGTGTCCATGAAAAATCACATAAAAACTATACGAAAAACTGTCCGCTCTGTACAATTAGAAACGCTTTATGTTAACTTTCTCTGGTTCCATCTAGACTGAACACGGTGAGGTCAGTTTGAACGGAAAAAATCGGATAGGCGGAATTAAGTATATGCAGGAATCTGAGTCTCACCAAACACGTAGATACACCAGATTCTGTGGTAATCGAACTGTAAAACGCTATCGACTAGAGATCATAAACGAGTGGAATCATAGGAGTTTTGATGCAAGCACAATCAGAAATTACTACAACCACCGTATTAAGACAAACACTGTAATCTCTCATAAATTTCTAGTCATCACTTACGCCCATAAGTTTGCAATCCTCGATTAAAGACTGTTATGTGGCAACTTATAAGTCGGAAAATGATACTGAAAAGCGACTGTAGTGAGTGGACGGCGAGAACTATGCGTGTTTCACAATCGGTCCGAAACGAATAAACAATGCTACTTCAGTTCACTTTTCTACTCAACAGTGAAAATGACCTCTCGTGAGTCAGGCAATCTGATCCGATTTTAATGCAATGTGTAGCTATCTAACAATATCATGCTGAATACAAAATTCTGTGCAACGGAATGAATGAATTCAGGGTAGCTTCCGATGGGAAATACGTTACATTAGTCGTACTGCTGAAGAAGAAATTACAAATTTAATTATACGCGTAACGCCAGGTAACAGAAGACATTGAGAGCATTGTAATACATTAATCCATCAAGCACTGTTGAAGAACAGTTCACATTTTGAAATAAACATGTCACGCTATCCAACGGAAGACACTAACTGCAAGCTAATGATGAGGTTCCGGTTTACAGTATCTTGAAAAACTACGACCTTCACGACCAGCAATCGCTAAGACGCACCTATGGATTTTAGACGATCCAACAAAGCTCCCAGCAATCAGACCTGAGATAATCAAGCACATCAATTAAACGAGATGAAACGCTGTGGTGGTAGTAGTAGGAGTAGTAAAGGGGCGTTGAACCACCTCATTGTGATGCCGACGGGGCATTATCGGTGCAAACGTTGATTGGCAATGTGTTCAGCAAACCTACATAGAACAAACCATTCTATCTGGTTTCAATGTACTGGGTACGATCTATCATCAAAATGCAAGTTCCGCCAGCGACTCCACATCATCATATATCAATACACAAGAAAGGCGAGTGAAGTGCTTCTGTATGGAATGCGGCCAGATGTGTCGTTGCACGTTCGTATGCATCGGCGTAAGGATGGAAGAGAACAGGAAATAGATGTTTAGCCTCGCACGAACTTTGACCGTGCAACTTTCCGACCAAGACTGGTCTCAGCCAACAAAGAAGCCTGGTGAGGAAGTATCTCGCACTGTGAGGCGGATAGAAAACATCGCCTATGGTTTGAACAAACTGTTGCCCAAAGATTTGGTGTATGGAGGCTGAAGACCTGGCCGGGTACTTCAACTTTATTCTACTGACTGAAGGTCTCCGCCCAGTGTTCGCCAGGGTGACCCGCTGTCGCCCCCGCTATTTATCATGGCAGCGGATGAGGTGCTGACCCTATCTTGACCGGAGCTTGACTACCGACTCCAAGACACTGTGATTACCGGTTTCGCCTACGTTGACGATCTGATCCTCCTGGCCAAGAATCCGATGCATCTCGCGGAGAATATTGCAGCCGCCACTAGTGATCTGGAGCTATCCGGACTGAAGATCAACAAACATCACCAATCCCCAACTGAAATTCTGTATGATGCTGAATAAAAACAAATAAACCGACTCTGACGCCATATCAACGTGTATCCCTGTTGAGAAAGCACTTGATTCCTAAGACAAACCATCCTCTGGTTCTGAGTCGAGCCCACCGAAACACATTCAAAACAATGGGCTGTCCAATCATTCAGTACGTTCAACAGTGGCTCCGACTTCCGAAAGACACACCAACTAGTTATATCTATACTTCCGATTCGCCTAGGCTGCTCGAGTAGCGCTTGTGGGCGCCACGGCTGACCTGTCAGCGGTCTTGACAATAGTGTACGAAGAGGCGCGGTAACAAACAAGTACAAGAGCATAGAGAAGAAAAAAGGAGAGAGGAAACAACGGAGCTTCAGGAAAGAGAAAAAAATCAACCATCTTGCGGAGACAAGCTAGTCACTCATCGTAAAATTCATTAATATCCACTTTCGAGGTGAAAACATGCTGAATACCAGTTCATGTAAATCACATAAATGCCAAGGATGGGCTGAATGTGTTGCTTCTGCGGCGTGACCAAATTCAATAGTGTTGTCAGCCTAATCGACGCCATATCCCCAACACTCAAGAAGCTCAGCCACATTGTCCTGAGAACCAGACGAGAACATAGTAGGCCTCTAATTTATTTCTTCAGAGACAGAGTTCCGTGACGTGTAACGTTATCCGGTTCGAAAAGGTGAGGACCGTGCGGACATACATGAAAATAACTATGATCGGTGTTCAAAATCAAATAACTGACAGTTGTAGCAGCAATTGGAACTGTGTGTTTCCACGTTCTATTCCCAAGTGGGCGACGTAGTCAAAAGTAATCCCCTTCAACCTGTACTAGACGATATTTTTGTGGCTCCTCCATGGAATAAAATACAAACTATTGCCGACTCATCAAGGATACACCAATTATATATCCATACTATGAGTCTAGTAATCAGTTAGAAACCACGTGCACACATCATTACACACTGCATGAGCTGAGAGCGAGGGATTAAGTTAATTATCACTACTACACGTAAGACGTCATGCGCAAAGATGGGATTCTCGCTAAAAGCAATTACCGAAAGCATGGGCAAATGGTGGATTTCAAAGGCTTTGCGCCAATGACATGTAAACGTAGGACCATACAGACCAGATGTTAAATTTTTTCAGAACACACATCCGAAAGGCATCATTTTAACCATCAAGTTCTTGTTCAGAACGAAGAACCAACACGTTTTACATACAGGCATTCTCAGTCGCCTGAAAAGTGATCGGTACTGACCGGCATTCATTTTCCTATCCCGCAAGGGGCGCAATGTGATGTACCCATCAGAGGACGAGAGCGGAAAGCAGCATAGGTTTGCCAGTCAAGTCAAATGTGATACACCAAACGACTCGCATCCTTTCAACTACGAGAAAAGATATACTACTGACATTCGATGGATTAAACACTCCATGGGGTTGCATGTATATATGGCCGTACTGTGAAGGCACTGTATACTCGAATTCAGGAGAGTCTTTTTCAAACAGATGCTAAATGTGGCATTTACAATACACCACATGAAACCACATTTGTGTTCATGAACAGATACCGGTGAATTCACCACCACCACCATCACCATGGTAGCATACTGTGTAGATTAAGTTGCATTTTATTCCCTATTTTCTTATTTTCACTCGCGTAGAATTCATAGTACCGTCTGTTCATTATCTAACAGGTGGCCAACGTACACTGAATGTTTGTATAGGTTATCATTAAATGGATGATCCAGTAGTCGATATCTGATCGATTAATCTAGCACTGGTCCATACATTGTCACTTTTCTTTCTGTTTACTCACTACACCCTGTATCCATTGTAATCGATTTCAACTGTTATTTTTTTAAGTACCATGTGACAGATACGTTTTTTAACAGAATGATGATTGTTCTTTATAAACATTTAGCTGTATACCATTTTGTGTACACAACAAACAAGTTTCAGTTTACTATCTAAATGATCATCTTAGGATTTTTCAAATAGTTCAACAATAGGCACATCGGCGTATATGATCAATGGATAAATATGAATACACAAACATTGAGTGTTATCGTTCAATTCCGAAACTTATAGAAATTTGAAAATAAAATAAGACCAAGAGGCAAAATAAAATATCGTGGACTGAGAGTATAGCGATCCAACAAAACACCACATGTGACTAGTCTATAAAACATTGTGAGCAAATAAACAAACGACAGAATGTTTATACTCAATTGAAGTCAACCACCAACTCATATGACAGGGGCTTGATTTCAAATCCGTATCCGAACAATATACATTAGTAGGGAGTACCAACTGGAACGAAATGTTAGGTCCGCATCGCACTAGTCAAACAAATGAAGCTCATGATAGTGTAACACTTTAAAGATGAATATCAGCCACCATGCGATCCACAGTCTCTCTTTCACTCGTTTGACCGATTTCCAAATCCATTCTGATAAATATTTTTATAATTACCATAGTGGCATGCAGGACAAACATCAAGAACGGGTCTTGTTTGCCGATACTGTTGATTCCTATAAGTGTTGAGCTGTTCATATAGCATGAATGATATAAACCACTAGTCATGAAAGCTCACAATTGACTCAGTCCGTTGAGAATTCGCTTGACTGCTCATCTTTCGGCTGAATAATAATACAACAAATATGCAGGTGAAACGACAAACAAGTTGAATGACTTTTGAAATTAGTGTCGTGCTTTCAAACCCTAATAGTTTTCGGTCAAAATGTGAACAAAAAATCAGTTTCCAATATGAATTCCAACAAGAAACACTTTGATACATACATCAATATAGACTGATTAATCGCCCGAGAGCTAACGAGAAAAGTAGTAACCTACGTAAGTGTGTGATCGACACTTGACTGACTGAAGCTCTGAAGAGGCAAAACATGTCCTAATAAAGGGAAGAGATATCAAGTGAATCACGGCTACAGACAGATTTCAACACATTATCCAGTTGGGCTAGGTACACATTACTGTGACCGAATTAAACAACCGAGGTTATACGAATGACCACAAGTGTCTAGTTGTTCAAAGATCGAAAAAAGCTGGCCTCTTACGATCGTTCCGTAGTCATCATTATAACCTCTCATTTGCTGAATATCAACTCTCTCAATAAGCCACACTGCCTTGATCGGGAAGGCGCTATGACAACAGAGTCCGTAATCGAACGATTAAAAAATCTTACCATCACAAATGGCTCTACAGACGTCAAATTTAACCGGGAAGATTCAACCGGCATTGTGATAAACACATTGGTGATCAATGCTGGAGTGAAGAAGCTGAACATCAGACTCGGCTCTGCTCATTCGGCCGAGATGGGCAGACTTCCCAACACAAGCAACGCATCTTGGGTTACGAGTCATCGCAAACCAATTCACGCGTACCAAACGTCTTGATGTCTCAACAGCATGCTACGTGAAAAAATGGTAGAACAAACAATTCCACAAGGCGCTTCATCGATCGGGCCTGCCTACACATCGCACCACACACACACACACACACAATGAGCTAGGGTCAAACTAATGTGTGAGAATGCCATTTGTGCGTTACCAATTAGCACACCAACTCAACGATGTGAGCTGCAACAGAGCGAACAAACAAGGAGTTCTCAGACCTGAGTCTGAGTACAAAGTCCGCAACACGAACGGTGCGCCTCGAATGCCCGCTTGTTCATACCCACCTGACGTTGGATTCGCGGAACTAAACGGAGACGAGTGTTCATACACCACAGAGTGCAAACGATCAAAGATCAGTCCAAAATGGAACTCAGAAGAAACACATATAGCTTAGCCAGTGAACGCAAGTAAACTATACAAAACATCAGTATATTACTAACAACTAACAGTAGTGCACTGTATAATAAACAATGGAGACCACACCTAGCTCCGGGGGCGTTAATCGTGAGATATCACAATTTCGACGCGCTTTAAGAGCATATTAGACGTTAAACGAAATAAGAAGACTGTCTAACCATCAAAAATAACTGCGCGGAAAAATCATAATAAATTAATGTTCAAGAGGAAAACAAACCAAACGATCCTTCTTCGTATGAGACTAGCAATCTCAATTTTTGATTGTTCAGTTTAATATACAGTTATTGTTCAAAAGCGATTGGTGAAATCCCGGCCTTTACAAAAGCATACAATCAGTTTAGTGCACTCTACAGCGTGGTAACAATCTATTCCAGTTTCTCACAACTTTTCAGCAGCCCATCTGGATTTGTTAAGACTTGGGTAATTATGACGGATAGAAATCGGGTTATTACAATCCGACCGTTAAATTCCGAACTGTCCAAATCCCACCTTAAGTAAGGTCAGAAGACGTAGTAGCAATATACATCCATCGATCAAGTGCCCGAAACTGATTATCGTTGACAAATAGTTCCTGTAAACTTAGAACCGTATATGTATAAACAATACATATAATGCGTGCAAAATGATAAACGCAAAACATGAGGATGCATCCAACTGTAGATTATGCTGTTGTCCTGTGAGGGGTAGTACCCCAAATTATATCAACTCTGTCGGAAACCGAGCATGGAAACTTAGATATCTGATCGAGTTATGTTCATTGAAGCTTCCACAAAGTCACAACTCATCGGTTTTTCAAAAATAAGCAGTACTCCTATTAACTGTTCTTCGCGCTATTGTTTAGCCGCTCTAGACTGAGTATGCTTGTAAACTTAACGCTACGACAAATGGCACTACCTAAATAAGGTGAATCGATATCGATTGATGGCGTGAAATGTCGGCGGTCATAATATGAACACCATTCACACCTGAGTACAGCTTGGGTAGTCAAATAGACTCTTCCTGTCGGCTCCTTTTGTGTAGTAACAATAAACTTGAAGTAGGCTCATCAATGAGAGACTATGTTGTGGACATTTTCTGTTCCACTAGGGATTTGGACTTTATTCCACATGCTTATTAGATCAGTGTGCTGATCACTGAATCACTAGCCTTAAACTGTACACCTAATTACCACTGCTTGAGAGTCCACCACAACCATTTATAAGTAACACTTAGGTCTCCATGCTATTAGGAGAGAAGACCGTAGGGGCCAAGCTTATTCCCAAGGCCGTACCATAATCCATTGTTCTGACTAATGAGACATTTTTCATTTTCTGTTGAGGTATTGACGATTTTACCGTTCATCAGTTTGTCACCCCATGATTGTCTAAGTGTATGCAACTAGCCATATTAGCTTGCTATATTGCTTTTAAACACTTACCTATTAGCCCATAAGATCCACGTGTTGAACTGCGTTAGTCCGCTCTCTACCGTATCAGGTAATGCCGGAATTTTGAGCCCCGTCGACGTGATCACTGAGTGCAACTGTCTACAAAATCTACACAGGATACAACAAAGGCACAGTATCTGATGATGGCGCAACGACTAACAAGCCCCTATTACAAGCAGATAGACCGGAAGTCAACCATCAGTCATGGGGTGAATATGCGGCTTTCAGTCATATCTATGAGATGCATGGCTCCATCTGTCTTAACACACCAGAAAATAAACAAAAAAAATGCACGAACACAAAAAAGCGATAAATAAACACACGTAAGATGAACATTGTTACGAGTGCAGTCACGCCAGTGATTGCGACACACTGGCTTGTGTGAGATCGTTTGGGACCAGCGATGTGGATGCTCGTGACATCTCCAAAGAGGCACCCTCTTACGAATCGAGAGGGTCTAATTGAATTTGAATGATTTTACTGGTCCATATTTTTGAGGCCCAATTTTAGAAACGCCATGTCATACACAAACCACATATTGCGGTCGCTGAAACTGTGACTGCCAGCAATGCGTTTCAGTCATAAAACCGGGGCGAAATAATGATCTAATACAAAACAATATTTGGAAATCAATGGATTAGGTTCATTTCATTATTCCAAACAGTTGGTTGAGAAATAATGAATTTCAATTGTAGCCTGCAACCCATCGGTTTTGTCTACATCCAGACTAGTCTGTACAGTTTGCACAAATTGTGCTGTCAGTTTGATTGTAAAGATGATAGCCCAAACCAGACTGGGTATTGAATATGTTGATTTTCACTGAAGCAGTTGACACACCACAATGTCCACTCAAAAAGCATCTTTCAAACTAAGGCCAATGGTTTACAGACTGGTGCCCACAAGCACAAATCTGGGGTTAACTCAAACCTGGTCAAACAGATGGTTTCAAATTTCTGGAAACAGATTATCCAAAGTGTATACAACCTCGATTGTAACCGAACACCATTTGGTTACTAAGGTAACACCAGTTCTGAGTGTGTAAATGAATCACGCAAAGAAAACAGTGTAGGTCTGTCTAGTCCGCTATCTGGTTGGACTGACATTGCACAAGTCAGTCCCTAGTTGAATCAGTCTAACCATATGGTGTACAGGCAAATAGAACAAAATGAACACACACCCAAAGCAAGACGAGCGTAATTCGAAAAAAAACTATGGCCAGAGCGAATGCAAGGGTTTGATCAGACGCAGTGTACAAGAATCGCATTCGTCTAGCTACACATGCGCAGGGCAAAGCACTACTGAAGCTCTTCTATTCGTAGGCAGGATCACTTACCAAAATCACCGAGACGTACTAAGGGCATTCGGAGAAAAATGATAAGCTCACATCAAAACGTGAAGCACTAGGCTAGTCAGACTATAAAGCTTGCGAGCTCTTTCTCTCTCTCCCTATTCTATAACGAATGTTAAAACTCGATCACGCAGGGACTGCCGTCTGTGTAGAACAACACGATACTTATGAAAATGAGCTGTACTGATTGTGCTGAGTGGTAGTCTTCATTACTGAAAGCAACGGCAACCACTTTATTCGAAAAAAAAGAAAACCACCAGTACTGGTCGCTACATCAAGGTGTCCAACGGTGAACACTCGTTTCGTGGGCGATCAGATTTGATGATTTGCACAACAAATGATAGGATAGTCGTGAATGGAAATGTGCTTAATCTGTCGATTTCAACATGATTCATCTGAAACACACACAAACACCCAAAACAAACCCAGCAAACTCAGATATTGAAACCAAACGACGCTATCCGTATTTACTAAAGTCCCAAGTTTCAGCGGATCTAGATAATACAAAGCTGGCTGATGCAACGAAGCAAACTGTCAATGAAATATTAAAATTAAACTCGGTTAGCATGGTTCCCGAGGTTAGTACAACGGGCCTCAAGGTCACGCATGGTAGTGCCCAATGTGTGCATCGTAGTCCAAATGCGGCGAGGCTCGTCTCCACGGTCTTGTTCATGCTGTAGAAATGGGATAGTTGGTTCAACCGGATGCCATAATTAAGCTTTATCGTTCCAGTCTATCCCACTAATCTATGATCATACGGTTACCATAACTACCCCCAGACTGTAAATATTTTATCATCACGCTAGATAATACCGTCAGTACCATTTCGTGCGAAACCTCTTTCGCACAAAATTATACTGATGATGTTGGTCCGTATGGTGACATAACATTTGCAAATAGGAGGACTAATCGACCCCAACAACACCAACATTCAAAGTTGTAATAACTCTTTAAAATTGAATCATGCCAGTTTTATTCGTAAAAAGGTACATTTTCAATGTTTAAAAATCGATTTAAAAAATATGCACACTGTCGTTAAAAATTGTATACGCTGATCACATCACCCTGTTAGATGAAGAAAACTGATTCAGTTTACATTCTTCTGTAAACAGTACTGCTGTTTGACAGATGGGTTAAGTGTTGTCGAGTAACCGCACCACAGAAACATAACAACAGATCCGAAAATGAGTTCAAAAACCATTGTGGATCGGGTACTGCTTTCAATACACAAACTTCATAGACAGCCATACAACCTGAGAGTGTTTATCGTTTATTACAATGACTGCTAAGAATTACAATCCTGGTTAGCATAAGCGCTTTACGTGAATTCGGAATCAGAAGCAGTTTCCAGTCATGCAGCATACCGGGCTACTCGGACTTATAAAAAAGCATTTCAGGTGGCCGGTGGTCGAACACGCGGCCGTATGATTGACAATCAACACTGATACCGCTAGAATGATCTCGAGCCGAACGTATCTTATCTAACCTACGGTCGCATCGCTTTAGTTGCATGGATATAAACTTCACATCTCTCTTTACTTATGTAGAAAACAGAAAAATAAAGAATTCTCAACCACTAATCTGGAGTTTCGGGAAAGAACTCTCGCAAGAGCAACTTAAAAAGGGTTTTAATTAGACGAACAGTGAGTCGTCCACCCATTAAGTGCATGTTTGTCCGTTTTGTTGGACTAACGAGAAACCGGCATACTGGTATCGCCAGGCCCGAATCTCAATGCACTGGGACGAATTGGTCCGCCAGAAATTACTACAATAGTGGTGTGAAAAAACGAGCCTGCTGTCCGCCCCTCAGAAGCACAGACATAAACAGGACAGTGCAAAGAGAGCAGACCGGTTCATACAGTTAACGTCCCGCAAAACCGGTCGATGTAAAATGGCAGAGGAAGTGATCGATCGTGTGACCGTTATGTGGACAACCGTACAACTGACCGAATACACCATGCCGTTGGGCCACGTCAACGGCGGCATATTCGAAGTATAAAAAGGGTCACCAATCCAAAGGATCTTTTCGTCACCTTCAATAATTAGCAAAAAAGGTGTGGTGAAAACGGAGAATAAACAATACGAAAAAACTATGACGAACAAAACGTCAACACCGTGGGGAACCACAACGACGAACATCAATACCATTTATCCGACTGCAACCCATGTCCTCAACCGACCCGAAGAATCAGCATGCCGGATTCAACATAACAACTGCATCGTGTTATATAGCACAGAGTCCGTCATCAAGCCAGGACAATGGGCTACCTTCAAAAATACATATTCCATTTCAAGCTAATGCTGCTTGGAAGAGCCGACGTTCACTTAGCCTGCATAACATACGAACAGATCAATAGGCTGGTGCTAGGATGTAGTAGAAGATCACTCACCCGGGACCAAAGCTTCTTGCTCTTGCTTGTCCAATGGGATGATGTCCAAATCAACTCTGCGAAATCGAGGAAAGCGAGGACCATGTAATTGCTTAAGCACCTTCTTGATAAATCCGGTGTAATCTGAAGAAATAAAACACATGGGCTGTGAATTGAACGCGCAGTTCCATTATATCATAATCAGTCGGCACATGAGGCTGTACTCCATCAAACAGCTTTGAGCCTGCTCAGACGGTAAGATAATTCTCGTTGACGTTCGCTGTGACAGAAACAAGGATAGTTTTAAAAACGACTGCGAAGTAACATTCACAAACAAACGTCGATAATCGATTTGATGTGTGACAGTAATCGAGACACGCAGTCATGTCAAACAGTTTACAATCGGAGAAGCGGAAGTTCGTGGAGTATTCGACAATCAGGCAAAATCGACCAACTTTGCTTAACGGTATAGAATCATTAAGATCCGTGGCCCGGATATTATCTGAGCACCATATGAGCCTTCTCAGCAAGCGTCCATCAACTCAGACAATATTCACTAAGGTATGGAATACATGTACAAGACAAACATCGCAGTCCGCGCTTTGTTTGAACAACTGGCCCTGTATTCGGGATTCCACAAAAATATACAAGTAACCAAAACACCCTATCCGCATCTGGCGACCAAGTCAATTACAATTATGTTGTAACACACACAATACAATGCATACAATATAGTACATTTTTACAACAGTGCGTCAATCTCAAACCCAGAACATGTACGCTGAACGATCGACTATAACACAACGGTAAATTGTGGAACCAAAGAGCATAGAGCGTAGAAAGATACAGAAAATACGGGTTTAATCATGATTATTGATTGCATCTACATCTTACGAGTAAACTTTATTACGTTTTAGTGGGAAATGACAATAGTGTTGCATGAAAGAGGAACAAACAAGGTATGACGAAGCTGTGAGAAGCAAGCAGAACATTTCAGCACAAATTTCGACACGAAGAACCAGAGCTGGCAAGAAGTTCTCTGCAACTGAAGAACAACGAAGAGACAGACCTCCCAGACTTCGATATCATGAGATGGTTAGATAAACGGAAGGGTGTATACGGCGCGGATTTGGAATGGGCAATACACTTAGTTGGACGGTTTCGTTTCGTTGACTGGAATCACACTAGTGATCAGTAAAACTGATATTGTGCGAACCGAAATGAATTTTCAACGGCTTTTCACCGCGAAGTGCAGCTACCTGACACTTAAACAGGACATGACAGTCGAAGTCATGATTAGAAAGCTCAAAAATGCCCACTTCATAGCTCAAATAAACTTGAGCATTCTCTCGATTTTTTTTATCGTATCGCCTTTCAAAAACAAATTGCCACACAACAAAATTGATTTTCGTGTGTGCTCATTTGTCCGCACATCCTCGGCATTCTACGCAGATCGTATTACAAGATGGGCCTGTATGGTGTAGCCAGTGAACATCAGCCGGCGTGTCAAAATAGTGGTTGGGACAGGACTGTTGCAAAGCACGACTGCAGCTCATTCAATTAATTCTTATCATTCCATCAGCAAAAGCAGCACCTTCCCGATCGTTTATATAATGCCTAAAAACTATGAAAGCATAAAGACACTGCAAAATGATCGTTTTCGAGATCATCGATGTCCAGTCGCGTAACTGTGGACTCGTCGCCAATGGACGGCCTAAAATCAGTAAAACTGATGAGTACGAACCGAGCTAGTGCAACCGACGGACTTATGAACCACAATAAGAGGAACTCAGTGATTCTCTGGTGTCCCTGTGTGCACTGGTCATGCTGTAGAAACCCACACAAACGTAACATTTCATTATTGCATTCATCATCTGGCTTCATATCATCACTTGTAATGAGGCAGTTTCACAGGGGCTGCATAAACTAATTGAATTCCGGAGGTTACTTTATCGTTCGGATGTGTAACAGATTAGATCAATACACAATTAGACAACTACAACCTTCTCAGTCTATCAGGATTCAAAGAAAAAACTGAGGTAAAAGTTAAATCTGAAATCTTTCTTACAGTTTCAACCGGTCGAGGACGAGAACGAGATTTAGTGTCAGTGACAGAGAATAAGTAAAAGAAAAAGGCTGAGAAAAAATCGCAAAGCATCTAGGAAGTAGTCAGGTGTTTGATGATAAACAGTTTACACATTTAAAAAACTTTTCAGTCAGCCTCTTTTGGGAATGGACTAAATAGAGTACCTAATTGAAAACAAAAAACACGGTCAACAGGTGAACGGAAACGTTTCAACCACGAGTGTAAGGCACTTGAGTAAGCCTAACTAAATAGTTGAGAGGAGTGCATGAAAGAATGACACCATTTTTGTTATATAAATGTCCGTAATGGAGCTGTAAAGTAGTTTGATTATTCAGTAAGAGTCAAAGCAAAAAAGTGTACGTGCGACCCACCTTCCTCTACGGCTCAAAGATCAGACCCAGCCGTAAATACATGCGCATTCTCTAGTATGCAATAGTTTACCCTCGCCAGTTGACTAACAACAGGCAGATTGGTTGGTTGCATGAACAACACCACAGCCAGTCAGAGAGGACTTTAGAAAACTCCGATTTCATGACCGATAGCTGGCGCAACAAATATGCGTAGGCTCAGCTGACTGGGTGACGTAAAATATACGCGGACAAAATGTCGGTCGGGAAGCGCACTATTTACTGTGGTCACTAACGGTCGGGAAAAATAGTGGAGCTACCGGCCGATGAAATCTATCAAGGGAAACGAAAATTATGACTGCATTGCTCAACATAGATGAGGACGGTCGACGGGAAACACACCTCGGAAAGACGGTGTGATTTAATTAACTATGTGTTAGTAACCGTAGGGCTGTCGGGTTTATTGTATAATGTCACTTCATTTTTGAGAAGTTAGTATGTCACTTCGTCCGATCCTGACACGAGCAATGGCGGATGAAGTCTCAACGACACCTATAGGTAGGATCTAAGGTTAGATAAATATACCTAACGCCATTAATCTTCGTTTACCATGCGCCACAATTTAGTCCACTACTCCTCAGGATTCCACTACACAGAACACACCAAACCAAGTGTCAAAATGACAAATAATGTGCACGATTGGACAGTGAGGACCTATGCTGCATATACATGTTACTTTACACAGTAACTGCCCTGGTAACTGCAATCGAGACAATCGGGCAATCTGAACACTACTCACACAAGGTTACGGTTGAGTGTTTAGGAATGATGGATCAGTAATGCCTAGTGTAAACTCACTTGCGTTGTGTTTAACAAGCTAGTCTCACAAACACGAGAGTCAGAATGCAAATTCCGGCTCAGACAATGGTATGCACTATTGATGAGCTCTGGTAAGAACAAAACTCGCGTCTTGTCCTTTATTAGGAAGTGAGCTGGTCGAAAGACTTAGCTGAATGCGAAGATTGCGGTCAAACGTGGGTTATGTTTATTTGGGAACTGTTAGTTGTATGACATTGGAAAAACACAAATTCTATGTACTACGGCCGTTTCTAGCTCCTGGTAGTAGTTTAGAAGAAAAAAGATGGAAAATAAACCTCAAGTTACTTTGCCAACAGTAGATGAAACAGTTCGCATGTGGCTTAAGAATCTACTGTGCCGTACTAGCAAAGTGGAAATAGGTTATGAACTCGATATCCACTTGGACCAGATACAACATCAAATGTGTCGATGTCACTAAAAGGTCTGTTGTTGGAAACTGCGGTGACAATAATGAGATGGTCAGTTTTCGCGCAGTTTTCACTGATAGGGAATCATGAAGAACAGTGCAGGCTGTGATATCGAGTTCAGGTGATCTGCAAACTTCGAGAGTATATGATGGTGACCTCCAGAGTTAACACAAAACGCCTGGACTTAGAACTGAAGATCTAAAGTGAATAAATTAAATCGATCCCGGAAAAAACAGTCATTGTTATGAGGCTTGAGTTGGAAATAGTCACCACAGTTAACACACCGAGTGCGCACGTCTGTTACGAATAAATCAGTTTTCATATGGGGAACAATTGTAAACTAGGCTAACTTGATTAAAGAATAAACAAGCGAACACGTCATGAGTTCAGAACGTCATGAGTTGACGACTGGCATCGTGGATATCATACAGAAAGCTACATAAGTCCTTTAATATCGCGAAGGGCACATGCAATCTCGTTAGAAAGAGAGTTCCCTTGCCTTAAGAACATAAGTGTGTGCGAACTATCTTCGATGACTATACTTCGAAAGCTTGAACCGAAGGGCTTGACGAACTTTACAAGCTCCTTTTCGGCCTTAATGACCAGAAAAAACTGCAAACATACAATACAAAGATTAGTTCCGTTTTTTTCATGTTGGGTGGCCATCTGTGTGTTTGTACCAGGTGGTAAATTTGATATAACTCGCAAGTAATGACGCAAACAGTTAATTACACGACTGAAAGTTGAAACCTCGGTTAGGGTGGTCACTGATTGTTATGGTTGGCAGCCTGAAAGTATCCATCCGGTGTGTGACGTGATACATGCAAAATCAAAAAAACCGTAAAAACAACTATTCAAATGCATTGAGCAGTGTTACGAAAATACAAATAAATAACATTATGTAGTTCTCAAAAAGAAGACGAACGTACGCGCCAGTAACACAATTTGTGGGTATTTGGTAAATCGAACGTGCAAAGGTTACTCACCGCGGGGAAAAGAATCCGGATTGACGAGTTCGCGGAAGAATGCATACGACTCATCCAGTCGGGCATACTGTTGAGCTCCTTTTGTGAACCAGAACTTCAGACGTCGAGTTTCCTACAAAACGAAATAAAAGTCAGTAGACTTGCACTCATGAATTAGGCCACTATTAATGACAACGTTTCATAACCGGCTCTTCCATCCCGGAGAAGCAAGTCTGAATGAGCATTGCTCAAGGAGATCAATAAGCACTTAAGGTATACAACAAATCACCGTGTTCGAGACAGACACACATTAATTTGAACGTTACGCTAGATCAAGCAGGAATATGATGTGGAAACCGTACAATTAGACGAACGGGGCTAGATTGTATTTGCGTCTAAATCAGCCTGCAACAGAAAATGACTGCGCTCATGTGTTAGCAAAGCCAACTGGCGGTCAATCACCCATGGTTTAACTTAAATATGTACATTCAGCTTTGATTATTGATAACGAAATGAAATCAGAAACAAATGTTATACTCAACAAGAGCACAAGATACTTCAAAACAGAGGCTATAATAATTGTGCAACCAACTCACAGCATGCATTTCCGCCGTTCGACTGTTGTACATGACACAAGTAAATTCCAGTTGCATTTCAGGATTATCGACCACTGACAGACTATCTCCGTAAACTTCCTTGTTTACTATTATTCCGGCGTGCTGTCCACCGGCCACGTGATGTACCAAGGCTTGATCCAGCCGGTTAGTCCGTTCAAAACGGATTGTTTTCATTTTGTCAAAGTGAATGGGCGTCATGGTCACGTACATATCAGTCATTGTGAAGTAAGTCTGCAAAAGATTAGAAAATGAAAACTGGTTTTCTTTCACACGTCAAATACCAAATGAAACACAGGGGCAAATTTTACTACTGAAGAAACGTCACGGATGATGGTAAACTCAGCACGTGTGCAGGTAATCACAATGGGCACAAACGGAGCAACATTAACTATTGCATTGCCTCCATGATCGTTCGAAATGTTCAGCCTACTAGAACTAGATCCCGGGAGAGTAATAAACCTACTACAGTGGGTCTCCAGGCATGAACTGGTGCGTCATCGTTTGTTCGCATGCAATCAAATTGAATCAGTTAGATTTTTCAGAAGAAGACACGAGTTGCGATACAATGTTTAGGTATATATGAACAATGGTTACATAAGAAGGAAATAAAATTACATTTCGAAGACATTTTGTATAAAAACGCAGATGCACGTAAAGGATGGCAGATAAAAAAACGAATGCTACAGGAGGCTACTCTAACAGAGTGCACAATCTATTCGGTATCCAACTGATACATGGACTGGGGAGATGAAAGCATTGCCTAAACCTTCTTAAGCGAGGCGTTCCTTGTTTCGCAACTGGAGTACAAAAGACAATGAACTCTTTTGGCTGGCAGTCTCATCGGACATGGCCTCGTGATCACTCAAACCGCTGGTTAAAGACGCTATCCGAGATGGCGATGTGTCGCAGTCAAGGACATACCTGTATCCATACCATTTCCAGTTTTTCCGCTTAGTCTTTTATTAGTCTTCAAACTTCTTAGTAGCGTTTTCTTCCAGAATATTCCACGTCACTGTTGAGGTGAGCGGCGGCCCGAGCCACAGTACCTTTTGGTCAGGCTCATGGCTGCTATGATGATGATGATGACGGCCAAAATTCGTAGGCAATAGTGTTCGTGCTATGAGGCACTGAAATTAGTCTAGATCAAGTCGGTTCTGTTCGCAGGATGTGTGGCTTCAAACCGAAGCTGCCCAGTCATTCGCACCTGTGATCAACAGGATCTTATCGTGCTGCGACGGATATACGGGACAATCCTTCACTTTACTTATGTGGGACAGCCCAAAAGGTGAAACGATAAGATAGAAAATGAAGCAACGGTTAGTATTTTGCTTGGGATCAATGCCAACGCTGGCGACATGTACAAACTTTCAAGTTCGAGAGCAGGGACGCGTAGAATGAGAGTATATGACGACAAGAATGAGTATGTAATGGATTAATATAATGTCAGAATGGCATTTATAAAAGAACTAAAAGATTGAAGAGTTGCATATGAAGACCAACATAAACAATGTACTACATCTTCCACAGTCCACTAAATTCAGGGAATGATGTTCTCGAAACCCTGCTCGCAGCCATCAAGCTTGCGTTTGAACTCTTCGAACGTCGTGGTTTCAACTACTTTCGGAGGAAAGGTTATTCCAAGAAGACGTTAGTCCCAACGTCAGCATGAACAATGTATTGCAATAGTTTCATGCTGTGTCCGCAAAACACAGAATTTCCGTCTAAAGTAAACAACGGCCCGTTTTATTTAATAACCCTCTGGAAAATTAAAAATTCTCCACGAGATGAGCACTCTTTTATAATCCGAAGGGAAGATATTTGGACCATTCACCTCATTTTCAAGATTGAGACCTTTTATACTCGGACAGAATCTAATAACTTGAATCTATCAGTCTCCACCCAGCTGTTTGGTAGGTATCCAAACATTCACTTTGTTTCATTTGGCGATCTGATGTACCTGCTGTATTGATCCAGAAGACTATACTAAAAAGAACTTCGTTTCTGTCAAGTGCAACTACGCCAAAATATCAAGTATGAACAGCCAGACGGTAAGCAGTTGCACTCAAGATGTGTCGCACTATTGACAGCGTGAGTATGCTCATCGTCATCATCATCACAGACAGCAATATATATAAGTGGTTCACACTGATGCTTAACTACCACACAACCATGGTGGAAAAATCAATTGTTGTACAGCAAGAGAAGAAAAAGGAAGGAGGAGAGACCTAACTACTAAAAAATGGCTACGTCTACATTCGAACATACAACATCAAGGCGCCTAAACCTTGCAGACAAACTGCCGAGCTGTAAGTGAATGTAAGGCGTCATCAGCAAGATAGCTTCCTTACGGCTTTCACTGTCCCGCATCAGTAAGTGCATTCACTTCAAAGACAACTCGGCCAAACAACGACAACATTCACGCCACTGAGCTCGGTTAGCCGCC
>LUCH01000766.1:17176-68695 GCA_013368495.1 Paragonimus heterotremus
TGGATTCCGATGTTAACAGCATGTTGAATAATGCTTTCCTTAAATCCATCCCTAAGTCATACTGAGCGTCAGTGATCTTGACCAGTAGCTCATCAGCCGTTGGAAGTACGAGTTTATCCAACACAATCTGTTTATTTAACGCCTCCCAGTCATTGAATATTCGCAACGTAACATCGTGACTATGGCGTGAACCCATTTGGAACTGTCGATTTGTTCGACCAATTCGTTCGCAAACGCTTCCTTTATGACAGCAATCATTGATTCCTTTGTGTCCAGAGGAATCGGACGCAGTTGTGTTATCGGAGGAGCGAAATCGAATTCCCTCTTAGTGGTTATTTTGTGCACAATGGGCCACCGTTCGAATGTCCGGTGAGGAGGGATTGGGCTCTGAAAGCCCGCGCTGTTGCTTCCCATTGAAAGTAGAATTAGGCACTGTTCTGTCAATTACGATGGTGAGTCGTCACCAGGAGTATATTGGCTCGCGTGCGTTACTTGACGAGCTGTAAACTGCCCCAACGGTTCCACAGCGTCCTGTTTCAACTGACGAAACCCGAATCTTTCTGTGATCACATTCGTTCTGCACCCCATTCTTGACGGAGTATTAAGACGACAAAATCGTGCACTTATATTACCGGCAAACGCAGTGGTGTTCGCTTAGTTAGTTTGGTTTAGATACTCAACGACGGCATCGTCGAAGGCGTTCTGTTATCTGTTGGAGCATATACAGATATGACAAATAAACGACGTCTTTGTAGTCTGTGTTGATTGACTTTGACGGTCGACCCTCCACCGTTATCCAATCGAGCTTGTTCTACTGCGCCTTTAAGTTCAGTGCAATCCCCGTTTCCGCCTGACCACCAGATTTGGCTTCATCGTCACCGGAGACTCTGAATGAGAATCACTGACCCGTGGCCTTATCTAAGGGCAAATTCATATGAAAGACAATACTAAGATTGTGGTGGTGCGTTTTAGAGTTACAGCGCACATCCAGTTGCGGACTGGGGAAAGTGCTCGCCAGAGCAACTTTTTGAGCTGTGTGTTGAAGAGTGCGGACGTTAAGAGCGCCAATGTTTACCGATTATATTGGTCGTTTCTTGCCTGCCAATTGGTTGCGCAGTGTTGGTCATCCTGTACGATCGCATCAGTTGATGTACATCGTCATTTGATCGACATCTCGCACGCTTATTCGCGAGTACATCTGGCTTTAGTGATTGGCCTGAAGTTGCGTCTGTTCGAGCCAGTTATTAGCATCAGTTAATTGTGTACAGACAGATTTGCGTTTATTTTTTTGGTTGAGCGCAGTAGATAAACTTATTAAGAGAAAGGAACTGGCAATACGTTGAAATGGATTAAACACCAATGCAATACTGGAGAAATATGTGTCCATGTGTTAATTCGTAAGTTGTAGACATTTCCCAAGAGAAATTTTACAACTATCGGCTACAAATAGATAGCTGGTTGAGAAGATATACGGGAAGAATTATATGTTTGATATCTCGTAGACCAGTGTGACTAACTGGAGACTCATGCAGCAACTGCACATCGTTCAGGTTGGAGACAGCTGACTGTTGCAATTGGAAGTCGAAACGTGCATGAATGTTATAGACAGATTGAAAGCAGCGTACCTGAGAAATATGTTGTAGCCAAATAGCTTACCTCTTTCAAAACAAACTAGGCTGGGCTTGGTTTGTATGAAAAAATGGAAACATACAACAGCGGAGTTTGTTGGACGAATTCTACGTTGCCCCACAAAGTAAGCATGGCTTTTTCTCGGCCATAGAAACGTGTTTGTCAATTGCGATGCTATATGGATGGTATGTATGTTTTCATCCATCCCTGTCGTAGTCTAAACGCCATGCTGATACACTGATCTTTAACTGCGTACATAAGGAGTGAATTATCACCTAATTGATTCATATTACAAACTTTAAAAGGACGTGTATTCAGGTGCGACCTATTGTGCTTTTGTACGGGACGCATTAATTGTATAGCACTTCGTGATCGACCAAACGTCCACAGTTGTTGACTAGGACTTATGCGAACATGTATGAATACTTGTGCACATTGTCATCACAACAAAACTAGTCTGATTAATGCATCCTCTTTGGTGTTACGCACCATACTCATGCTGTGGTCAGCCAGATAATACGCTCTCTTACTACAAGTGTTAAGACAGAACATCTGCGCAGTAGCCTCCAATAAGAACTGTTTATAGGAACCAAGTACTCATAACTATCACATAGCCGGACAAAAAGCCAACACCATAGTTTCTTACATTCGTTAATATCGTGCCAGTAAATCCGTACAGTTATTTCCGCCTTTTGGAATAAACTTCTTACTGTCAGAACACACGGATCCGCAATTCTGATCTTGCAATCCAAAGGTATCAGAAAGAAAGAGCTCGAAAACATAAATTATTTCATATGTCTTAAATCGTCATGCAGTTGTTCTGTATTTAAGTTACAATCTGCCTTGAAGAAGAAAAAAATTGTGCGCCATGCTGACTGGTGCATTTAAGGTGTGGTTTTATTTTACTCATAACGGACGATACCCACGTGCAAGGTATTCGTAGTGGTGTCTTTACCTTTTCAGGATGACTTTTTTCAAAAAATGACACATTGAATTGGGAATCGCGTGAAATAGATTTTTTGTTTTGCTTGTCAGTGATCTGATGATGACTCATGTTGTAATTCTTGTCTCAGTCAGCTTTGAAACTGTATTGTGAACAGTACAACATCGCGTCAATGTTGGTGGTCAATTGAAACACACTCGAACTTGAAAACTCTGTTAATTTGCAGTTTCTCGAATCGGTTCAAACATTTAATTCATTCAACTCTTTTCACATTAAGTACGTTTTTTTGCTCCACAATTACATATTTCATGTACTGTTTTCCTATCGATTGCTCTCTTTCACTCTTCTTCGTTTTTTTGCAGGATTTAGCTTACCATCGGATGCAAATCACCGAACTGAATCACCGCCTGGAATTTGCACGTAAGCAAATTGAGGCACGTGACGAACTGATTGTCAAGCACGATCTGATCCTGCTAGGAGCGACCAGCGGTGAAGATGCGGCGGCACCTTTGTCGGACGAGCAACTGTCGACCCTAGCTGCCAACGCAGATGTTCTAGATGGGGAAGAATCGAATACTCGTCTTTTAAACGGCGTGACCAGCGCACCACATTCAAAACCCGCAACTAACGGAAGGTCGGAGCAAGAACAAGCACTTCCGTCTATGGCCCTGATTTCCAAGGTGACGGCCGAATTACTAAGTTCCCTACCGGAAACCTCATTGGGTACGTATATGGCTAAGGCCATGGAAGTTATTCCCCTCCAATTATATATTTCTCGTCTACTTGATCGTCACTTCACAGTTCGTTACTTATTATTTTACCGTCTCTGACGTGGATTCATTGGTCTCAGTGCGTTACCAACTGAATTTGGAGTCCACAAATGGTAACTGAGTCAATCAAGCTTACATCACCTTCATCAACAACTACCGGTGCTTGATCAGTGTTCAAATTAAAACACGAGTCTGTTTAGCAGGGCATCGGAATGTGGTTGGTTATCAGTGATTATCCACTGATTGACTACGACCAAAAGATTTGAGTTTTGATAAACGTTCGCATGAAGTTTCTTATCCAAAAAGGAGGTGCAGCAGGGAACGACAAGCTAGTCCTCTTGACTGCATACCTATATTACACAATTGCGCCTGTTCACTTCTGGGATGCAAGCATGCTAATTTGACAACTCTAGGACGTGTTGGTAGCGAAAATAAAACAAGATTGGACGACGTAACTTTCGACGTTTAGGATGGAGATTCTATCATGGAGGTGGTCCTTTTCACTATCGGTATTGCACGTTGTCGAATCACAAACCCTATGAAAAATGACAGACTTACCTTGACCAACTGGAATGCCCTTGGGTGTGATTTGAAGGATGATGCGGTGTGATGCTCCCGTTTTCAATGAATTAATTAGAACTGCAAAGTTAATGTCTGGGCTAGTGAGTTTCATCGCGCTGAACACGGTACGGCTTACCTGCCGTTCAATACTACATCGCCGCCACAATGAGACCGGACGTTGATGCGATTTGACGGCTTGTGAATTTCGATGGCCTGGATGGACTGATGGGCAAACCAACAGTCGCTCATACCACGCAAGTCAGTTGGTGGAGATGTAACGAACCTCACACTCCTGGTCCTCCAAATTGAGGTTATGAATAAGGTGACATTTTTTTCTGAATGAACTGTATTTGCTCTAATCCATTATCTCCTGCCTGCTGCTTTATTTTACAGGGTCATAAACCAATGGCTTTCGTTGCGAACCTTATTCGTTCTGCTCTTTAGACATCACGGCACTATCTCATCCCCCATACAGCCCTCACTGTTCGAACCTGTCCTACTTTCATGTTGCTTAGCTGTTTTGCAGTGCAACTCCTACCTTTGACATTCAGCTGGGTAGATAGACTGGTCGTTTGTCACCTAGAACATTTTTACCGATGTCGCGACCAACTGGCGTGAGGTGCGAGTTGGGCAGATGATAGCGTAACGTAGTGAAATGAATTCGTTCCTCGATGGTATAACTGCCGTAGGTCGTGGCTATCTCTCGGTCTGGACTCCCCTCCATTTTCGTATTTGATAACCGGAGATCATAGATGAGATGATAACCAATCAGATTGTGTGGCATAAATGTTGTTTAGCCGCATTGTCTGTGGAGTAGGTGGGATTACTGACGCAGGGTAATGAAAGCTGTTAGGATAGTGTTTTGCTAATGACCCCTTGCCCTAACTTATAGCTCGTTTGTTTGTTTACAGTGTGTGGTGTTAATTGTTTTAGTTTAGACATGTTTATTTGTATTTAAGTCTCCCTCCTTCGTGCTCTTTCCTAGTTAGGGCATACTCTTCTCTTTATGGTTGTTTAGCAGTTAAGAATCAACATGAACCCCAGCTGCCATTAGTCTTTGATATCTGATGATACTGTTGTTACTCGTACCGCATCAATCCGTCAGCATATGCACATTACACTTCCGATATATTAGCTCCCTGTCTTCACTCATGTGTTCAAGGTTAGATGTCGTGTCACCGATGTTTATATGGGTATATATGTTTACACGTATATTTCTATGGGCAATGTCTGCTCGAGCGCTTATATTGGATGGATCAGTGAGTATGACGTTAATAATGACTTGTTTTCGCCTTTTCATCTGGCTAAATGCGGCGGATAGGACGATTCGATTCATCCTGTAGGACGGCCGGTGCAGTGTCTCACCTGTTTTTTGTCATAATACTACTGTGCGGACTTGGATTACGGTTTCGACGCTTACACATTGGCCAAAATAAATTGGGATTCTCAACCAGTGCCTTTGGCTCAGAAACGTGCACCACAAGGCAGCAAGTGAATTGCAGTAGACTCAGATGAGTGTCATTTTTCTGGAATATGCAGTCAGCTTTGTTCCCACTCTCAATGTCTAAGCCCCGGGGGAATGTAGTACGCCAAACTTCTGTCTACTGGCCTGTATAACATGAGTGTCTCTGTCAATGTAATCGTCGCACCGCTGAGTTTAGCCTAGAAGGTCTCCGGTATGCACGAATCAACACGATGATCATTAGACGAACAACTAGAGGACGTCGTCTACAACCGCATTCCTGGAAACCGTAAAGTAGGGATTTTGCCCAATGTTCAAAGGTTATTGATCCTCATTATCATATCCAAATCAGGTAGTCACACAAGGACTTGCTTGATTTGGTTTCTGTTTCTGTTTCTGGTTGACCATGTCAGTAATGCATAATTGAGTAGTTCAGCGGCATTTTTGGACAGCGTTTGTTTTCGTCGTCGGTTGCAGATGGCGTCTCCTTCCGTATGATTCCTGTAAATATGTCCCTTATCCTTCAATGGAATTGGTTGGTTTCAGGTGCAAAAACCTATTGAACCCGCTCCAGTCCAAGAACGTAGTGCCTGAACAACTGTTGCTAAGCCCCAATACATCCGTACATACACTTGATAAGTTATTTTTCTCAGCGCAATGGTTGGTCTTTGTCCTGGGTTATCTGTATCTTATTCGGAGGTGAACACATTCAACTGTGTAGATTAAGCAGTTATGATAATAAGTTGGTACTTCAGTACTATGCAGCTTCAGCGAACACCATCGTATTGACTACGTTCGCATCTGTCGGATGATATATAATAAGGTGTGACACTTAAAGAAGATGATTAAGTTGAACGGTATGGTATCAATCGTACTAGTTGAGAATGTGTATATCTATATATGTCTCTCTAAGAACTACTTGGGTGAGGTATATACTGATGTGCCAGTTTGATATGTAGGAATAGGGGTGTCTATAATCTGAAAGTAGTGAAAGAACCGTTTATTTTGTAAGGATACTAACATTATTGAATACGGTGGGCTAAAGTGTCCAGGAACTTATCAATAGCTACCGTCTAGCCAAAAGACTTTTCACGAGAAAGATGGTAACGTATGTTCAACTCGGCGAGACCACTGGCAGCTGAACCTCTATCCCCGTTTGTCCATGCCCGTCATTGCCTAGTGGGTCTGGACCAGTGTCGATCGATTGTCTTTTCAATTCGATAAGTTGAGGTTTCTACATCTAGTTGGTTAGAAGTAGGAGGTTTAAAATTTAACTATCGTAATGGAAATTATGGTCCGTGGACCTCCACGGGAACAACATGACGACTTTAAAGTGCAATTTTCGATCCTCGAGAGGTGCTTTAAAAAAACAGATGGTGTTCACTATGCCAGACCCAATTGGATAATCTGACGTGGTAACATGTAGCATAGTGTTCAGCGAATACTTAAATTGGTGTGCAAAACATCCGGATTCTGGATTAAAAGTCAATTGCCTCAACGTTGGGGAGGATACCAAAAGGCCAATCAAATACTGTGGACAACCGATAAAAAATAGACCGCCAAAGTTGTGCAATTTTCAACGTATTTTTTTTAATTATTTCAAATATTGTGAGCCTTCTACCCAAGCCAATACTAAACCGATACACCAGGTTAAACAGCCTAAGATGGTAAAGTATATTCGGAAAATGGACTAATCATCTTTCATCCCATAAGTATTCAAGGTACATGAAAATTGTAAGCACTTCAGAGGATACTCATTTTGCATCTTTGAAGTGTCTGAAATCGTTCTACTACACTGTCTCGATGCACTCCACACCTCACTTCCGAGGACGCTTCTAACTTTCTTCCCCAGTCGCCGGTAAGGCTAGTTTATTACACCTTCATGAATTGTTGGTGTTCGATCGCAAAGTTTTAGGCAAAAATCCCCCGAGAAGAGCTCTTTGTTCTAACGTACACTGTTGACGGCATCCGAAACGGATTAGTGTCACAGTGACCGAAGCCAAAGGACGCCTGTGCCTAACTATCACCACAAGTGGGTTGTGCTGCACTACTTGTAGTTTCATCACCACACACACCACATATTCAGTGTAAACCCGAGGGAATAAAACCAGGAGGTGTGTGGATGGGGCCTTTGTGTCCAGCTACTCAATGCCGGCTAGCCGGTTGATAGGCTAGCACGAAACTGTAACCCCTATCCCTCGAGAAGTAAACAGGAAAACTCCAATGGTAAAATTCGAACTGAGAAGAAAAATGTTGAAAATGTAATGCAAGAAGTGCTTCATTATACGAGTAAATGCTAGTGCACTGTAGAGAGGATAAGAGGAAAAGTAAAATTCACCATACAGTACACTAACAAAGCAGAAGGGAAACAAATGTAGAAGGCCACAAACACCCAGGTTTCTGGAAATAGGAGCGGATGAGCTGCCAAACGGCAGTAGTCACTGACCGATGCGAACGAGAAAAAATGGATATAAATGACAACCTACACCCACACCAATGGGTGCACAATGACCGATCGTCTCGGTGGCTGCCGTCTTGATCCGTTCCTTGATGAATTGCCACATATCCTCAGGAGTAGTGGATACAGGAACGTCGTGCAGACGAGCGGCAACTGCACGCTGGAAAGCAGTCTTCATCCCACAGTTCTCCAATCGTTTGATATCCAACTTCTGTCATTATCCGGAAAATCTACAATAAACAGACTTGCATAGATAGACTATCAATTTAGTCCTGACCAGTCTATGATTTGTGCTACATTCAACACCTCGCATCACTCGTGATACGCATTTCACGAATGTCGCTCTGCTGCACAATCACGTAGTCAAGCAAATCATAGTGGCCACTTCATAGTCGAGTCACGTCATGATGTCGCTCGCATCCAGCTAGAATAGGGCGTTCATGATAGCCAGCTCGTGAGTAGCGCACAGATGGAGCAGACGATTATCGTTCTTGTTGACTGAACCAATGCCGTAGGATCCTAGAACTCCCAGTGAGGCTACTGACTCGCGCCCAACTTGAGCGTTTAGGTCACCCAGAACACACAGTCGGTCAGTCACCGGTACCGACCGGATTGTGGCGGACAGCTGATCATGGAACTGATCCTTTGCATCATAAGGGTGATACGTAGTTGGACCATAAATTGACAAATGTAGCACACTTACCTCGATCGAGCCGCAGGCGCATAGACAGCAGTCAAGGGCTGATGCCGTGCAGTTTGCCTATCCACAAGGAATTGATGCGACCAGCGATTGCAAAACAGACACCGTGTTCCCTAGCACTGTCTACCGAGTAACCTATGCAGTAGAAGGTGTACCCAGCATATGCTTCTCAGAGCTTACCTTGGTCTGCAAGCCTTGTTCCACTCAAGGCTGCTACGTGGATGCCATAGCGGCTCAGTTCCATGGCGATCAGTGCGGTTCAGCATGGTGTCCGTCCTGTTACATCGATCCAGCAGCGTGCACACATTTCATGTCCCAATGGAGAGATTCTTGCTTCCCGGGCGTATATCAGGTTGGTTGTCGTGTTACTGAGACTCGAGTGAGCATTGTCTGCTCTAGAATTCGTGTTGACGTGGTCATTAGGATAGAGGATGGGGGAGAGTTTGGAAATAGCCTATTTTTTTCTATCCACTCTACCGCAAATAGTTAGTAGTGCGACCCGGTTTTTTCTACGCGACGGCCGGTGCAGTATGGTATTCGATTTATGTTGTGGTGTCATGTTTTATGAGGGCTCTGAATACTGTCAGGACGCCCAGACCTAAACAGGACCTTCAACGTAGGCATTTGGCTAAAAAGCCCGTGCCGCAAGGCAACTGGTGGCGTACGCACATACACACCAACGCAACACACCAGCAACAACTAAGCTGCAGTAGCTACGCACAGACTTAAGAGCCACATACCTATTACGTCAACATGCTCCCATAAGACATACATAGAACATACAACACGAGAGACTATTGTAGACATACTATTTTAGAGTTAAGTAAGCCCCAAACACAAATAAGACCAATAAAAAAAAACATCAAGCGGGACCAAAACACAACACGTTTGTACTATCCACAACAAGCGCATCTACCTTTTATTTGGCTGTTCCCCTTTGGCCAGTCTGACGTGATTGAACCTGCAAAGATCGAAATTCCAGTCACCATTGCCCACCGGATCAAAGCAGCACACAAACCTGATCACCACGTCAAGGTAGCAGAAAAAGTCAGGATTCTAATGTAACATGTAAGCACAGGTGCATGCACACATTTCGCATAATTGTCGACCAGGTGGTGCTGTGTTGTTCCAATCACTTTTTACCCTTAAAGTAATTAACTTTTCAAGAGATATAAATAATCGTGAAATAAGTGAACTACATATGAGGAGTTGGTAGTCTTTCAATCGAATTCCTACCTTTGGTAATATGAGTGCGAAGTGCCTGAAATACGCCACTCTCGGATTACTCACTCTGGTGATCTCGAGCTAAACTGAACGGTGTGACGTTCACACTAGCAGAGTCACTCATGCCAAACAGTCTATTCTATGTGGATCTGACAATCTGCCCTCTCCTGATCCTCCAACGGGAAGTTAGGGAAAGGTTAAACTGTTGCTCCGAGAAAATTCGTATTCTTTTTAGACCGCTGCCATTTCGTTGCCACTTGCAATATAGTGTTTCCAGCCAAATGCTCCGGCTAGCAACCCTAATGTTATCTTTATCTAGGTTTGGGTGTCTTGGCTGTGTCTTAGTCTACACACAACCGTGAATACTCTCAACAGCATATTTGCAAAGCCGATACTGTTTGAAAGAACTCCTGAGGCAATCCGTCACTGACGTGGCAGTGGACTATGATGGCTTTAGCTAATCCCCTGAGGTAGATTCGAGGGCGCCTATTAGAATAGAACGACTAACTTCTCGTCGGAAGCGCTGTTTGGGCTAGGATCTCGTCACAGTCAGCGATGTTCCCGCAGGAGATTGCTACTTTTTTGCCTGACTAACCTTTTTTCGCCCTGAATTCCTCTAAACACCCTTTGTGTTCTGTTGCCAGAATCGACAACGATCCGAATAGTATTAGCCACGCGCTTGCATGCTTTTTTTCTGATTCTAGTGCATGTTTCCCTGGAGTCCTCACCATTTAAGAGGCACAAGTGTACGAGTATTTTCACCAACCAAATGCCTACATATAATTTTCCCAATTATTTCCAAATGGTGTGCGGGGAATTTGGAATCATTCCTTGTGGCATCCACCCTTTGCAGTCGAAGGTGTTTTCAGCGTGGGTAACAATTGTTTGAACTACTCACTGGAATTGATAATGACCATGCTTTTTCAATACACGATTCTTATGCAAAGTACATGGTTTGTGTGATCGAGAACTGTTTTGTTCCGATCATACTGCGTGCATAGCACTATATCTGAGATAGGCTTTTCCAGTTTTTCAGTGGGGGCTAACTAGCCCTAAATGCTTTTCGAGGCGTTCAACCAGTTGTATTTCCTGCTTCGCAATCAGATTAGAGTAAGGTCAGTAATCATAATGCTTGCTACGCGCCAAGTTTAAGTACAGAAACCGCTACACAGTTTCAATTTAGGTTATGAGCTTAGATCTGTTCATCTGTATGACTAGGTTTGCTTTACACCTTTGGAACAGCGAACGTTTGATATCTTGGTTCTGATCGTCTTTACTCCTTTCGATACGCCCCATGTCACGTCCTTCTGCACTGTAACAGTACCCAACGCAGTTAGGTTGACTACGTGAAGTTCAGGAAATCAGTGATGTTGTTTGGCGCATGATCACGGGCGCAAACTATTGTGATTTGTGTGTTTAAAAATGTCACACATGTAACGTAACAGAAATTTCATATTGGACTCATGAAATATTCCCCCTTCTTAAAAATTCACTACATTTTTAACAGAGATGTAGTCCAGCTTCACTATATCATATTTCTGTCATTGATCACTATGTCCTCCTCATCCCTTCAACGTATTTTGTAGGTTAACCTGTATTTTGTTCCTTCTCATTATTTAAGCTTCTTAGGCTTATCATCCTCGATTGTGTAGATATCATCGAAAACGTTACACCATTGGCATTACTGCTGATGCGTAGCATGGTATTACGACTCCCATTAGGACCACTTATGTAACGATATTTTTGCCCTCTATAGCTTTGAGAAGACAGAGTTCCAAACTCCGTGCGATGACTGCCATCAACGGGTTGACCACACTAGCAATATGGGGTCGAAAAACTAGAAATTGTTATCAGAATATTCGTTCCAGAGCATACCGATGTGTCAATCAATTGCGCGACTTTCTTAATTATCGCGTCAGATTTGTGTATGCAGATGGTGTGGCAATATACGTTTATTATTTAGAGTTTATTGGAAACACACGGCTGGCTTCGTGGTTGTTGCTGCTCGTTGGATGTGCACATCCCGCAAGCTTCGATTGCACAGTCTGGTCGTAAACGGCAAGTTCGGAGGCTAGAAAGTGACAGCTCATTTTCAAGATATATCCTGTTTGCCAGACTGAATGAAGTTTGATGCTCAGTGCAACTGGCCAGGAGCGCTCGATCTGTGAAATGTTACATGTGAGAAACACATCGAAAACACCCAAACAATCGCGTAAGACAACCGTGTTGATCGTTGCGCCATTGATCCCACATTGGGCATGGCCGAATTATCGCGTGTAAACGCTTATCCACATTCGTATGAGTAATGCTGAGGTTGCCTGATCACTTCTACAGGGACATTGTCTGTCCTGTTAACTCCAATGCATGACTCCACAGAAACCAGTAGTCTTGTTGAGCGATGTTTTGATTACCGTTAAGTAATGCGGGATTTGGTTTCATAGGATTTGAACACTATTCACAATTGATTGCGACTCTCGCGAACTGGTTATTATTTATGTTCAAAGATAAAGGGTTTGGCAAGTGATATCTATTTTACTTGTTCTAGAGGAGGACGCATGGTCCCGGGTTTCAAATCACGAAGGTATTTAAATGAGTTATTTCTTGTGGTCCGGAGACAACTCTGTTCGGTTGAGATAACTACGCGGTATCGTTGGAACAATCCAGGTTACGGATTACACCGTGAGAACGCTTCCCAATCTCGTATTCTTGGGTGTCTTTGTGGATGTAAAGAGTAACTACTCACCACGTTTTGTTACCGTCTATTGCCCATGAGCACGGGTAACCTTTTGGTTTGGTTATTTCTTTGTTCATTTCCAGAAAACTTGATTTTTAGGTTTTCAACTGCCTGACCATACTTTATAGAATTCTACAGACCTGTATAAGGTTGATGTTGGTTTCCGGGGTGGAGTCCACATGACACTCAATTCTCTGTGTCGTCTAGGGTAACTTGGTGATATTTTACATACTTATAACATGTACACGTATGTAGACCGCTGCTGTCTATCTTCTCCGCTCGTACATCCGTCGTTCGCCGCTCTTGATATTTCTCGTTCAGCGTCTCCTGCCTTACCCTTTGATCACCCATGTTTGTAGCCAGAATTATGGAAACCGAGGCCTGTGGTTGATATCTGCCTAACTGAATTTATCTAAGTCTCTGTATACTGCTGTGCGTCTGAAACCTTGCGCGCTATTCAATATATATTTAACCCGACCACGCCTTAAAGTTGTATTATTCTTCTATTGTTGTATTTTAGATTCGCAAATCCTTTATCTTTTTCGGATAAAAAAGGAATTGCTGGCCCGTGTGGAAAAACTGGAGATTGAACTGGAAGAACAGCGCAGGCAACCGGAGGTGACTAGTCGATATGAATCGCGTGCAAGTCGTATGAACGGCCCAATTCAGGCAGATCTGAAGCAAGATTTGCAGAGTGAGTTTGCGCTTCAACTTTCTTGGATGGAAGTCGTAGATGTGTGTTCAACCTATTGTGTGACTCGACGTATCTGTCATTGAAAGTGTTTCATTGACTTCCTGTTTATTGATTCACATTTTCATACTACAGGCAGCTTAGTAGCTACAACATGAACGATTCAAGTTGCAGTTAACGGGTCAAACATCGCTCACTATTAATGTTCATATTTTAATTAGGATACCTAGTCTGTATGTTTCTCAGTGACAACGATACAATAATAGTGGTGATAGTAGTAGAAGTTATAGCTTTTAACCAGCTTTTCTCTTATGCTTTAACAACTACTTTGACGAAACCCGAAGCCTGATTTCTTTCCCCGATTGCTGTACATTGTCGGACGGACCTCGCGATTTGTAATGCTCATCGAACACACCAATCACGTCTTGCAGGTTTGGACTGTTATCCTGGTTCTCCCTTTTCTTTGGATCAGAACACGGTCCGATCCACTTTCTATGTGGAATTCGGAAATTTGACCCGCACTAATCTCGTATGACACTACTTAGTGCGTCAGTAAATGTACCCACATGTCCAGGTTGTGATTCCGCAGTAACACTCATTAGCTTACCTTAACTGCTCAAAATCAAGCTTCTTGCCACCTGTTCATTTGCCGCTCTATTCGGGGGTTTCAGATCGAAGGTTGGCTCCCAACGGAATGTAGTTAATCCTTTGAAGTGCTGGATATCCATTCCTTCAAAGCATCTATGGACTTGGCATCATCCGTTGGTTGAGCAAGAACGTATCAACTAGGTCGGATATTTGTCTTTTTACTGTTTTCAGATGTGCTTTTCCCATCTTGTCAAAACACGGTCTTTTCGTTCGATTACGGTTGATAGGGCTATGGTTTAGCACGAATAAGGCCGTTCTACTCGCAAATGTCTGGGAAATACTTCATTCGTAAATTAGATTCGTTTGTTTATCTCGGCTGTTGAAAGTGCTGTATAACGACTGAAGGTTTCTTCCAACCTGCACTTACGGTAAATACAGTCACTTGTTGTGTAGACGAAATTCAGCTAGTTTTTTGGCCTCTTAAAGTACCTGCCTGTGCGTTATACTCCGTTTACTTCTCCAAAGTCAACTTCACAACATCAAATAATCAACTACCTGCTTTCAGTTTCCAACTCACTGATGTCACTACCTTCATTCACCCTGAACTTTGTTTGAGAGCTCTTATTTGTTTTCGTGTTAATCAACAATGTTGCGAAATTAACTGCCATGAGATCGAAACACCGTCTGTGCAGCCATGCTGAGATGATCCGCTTTACACAGCACGTACGAATTCTAGATCAGGCTGACATCGGACCTGGAAAACCACATGCTACTGACCAGTGTCCTCGAAGAAACTGCATGGGATGACTTATTGTGTTCATTCTGGAAGGAGATCCTTTCTTCTGCCCTTGCCAGAAACCCAACGCTGACTATATTTGAACAGACCATAGCTTGACTTTCTCAGTAAATGAATTTAAGCTTGCGGAGAACCTTTTGATTACCTCGGATGTCAATATGTTGCTCTTAGTTTCATGAAAAGTTCATTTCTCCGGATGAATAACAATAAAAATGAACAACCACCAGATTTCGTTAATCGAACCGGACAGAAAAGCTGCCAACCGTTGTACATGGCGGAACCAAGTTTCTCGGAAATAATACTGTTATTAAATAACATCGCGATACTGCTTCTGGTTTGACTATCGAAGGAACAACTGGCCTAGTTTGTAGTATGCCTACTTTTTCGTGCATGCCCCATCAAGAATTTGCGTTAGTTCTTGACGAGCAAACGTTTCATCTGAACAACCGTAATACGTTGAGCAAGTACTGGCATGACCCCCGAAGGTCGTAATTAAGTATCACCTGTAAAGTTAGAGACCGCACAGTCTTCCGCATTGCTGTTAAAAACCTATTCAACCTTGATATTGCTTTCCTCTCAGTGGAGGGCCTCCACCCTTAGTATTGTTGACTCTCCTTCTTTAGACTTTTTTTTACTGGTTTGGTTATCCCTCCCTCATATTTGTATTCATTTACCAATCTGTCATTTCACAGACTGCTGTCAGGATCACTGACATCCCGAACCGCTGAACCTATAGGTACATCCTAAGACTGAAGATGTGTGTTTGTCTGCGTGTGTCCCATTGGTCTGTCTGTAGCTCCGGTGTAAACTGTTTCACAACTCCCTACATGTCCATGTAGTAGATATGCCAGGATGCCCAGATATATGGCCTGTGGGTGAGTTAGAGACCGCTTTAAGACGATAATAGAGTTTTTAGATAATAGAGTAATCTGAATCCAACCATGTTTTTTTTACCAAGCTCATGCTGAAACACTGTGTAGGGATTATCAAAAGAGTTCGTCACATCGATTCCAACCATCCGTGACGCCACTTCATTAAGTACCGCTGTTCATTTGACGTTAGTCACCTTCACTCAGAACAAACCGTTTTCTTTCCTCGCCCTTTTCCATCGTTCTACTCGGAGCATCTGATCACACGCGTAATGCACTCGGAAATCGGGCGACGATGATATACGAAACGCCTCTCAAACAATTGAGGTTCCCAAGTCACAACAGTAGAATGATCTGAACAAGTGCTTGACATTAATCTTAACGGTATTGCGAACTCCTTACAAAAGAGTCTGTTCCAAAGTGGTATGACAGCAGAGCTTATAAACAAATGTCGACTTATCCGTCATGAATCCGAATCCGGCAAAGACCTCTGAAACTCGCAAAGAGTCTGAGTAGGAACCGTGAGACTTACTTGTCCAAGTGGAAAAAGAGACCGAAAGAGCATAGTTTTTGCAGAATAGCCAAGTGTTGTTTTCCCAGATTCGTGGTTGCATTGGTTGTCGACAGGGATTTAATGAGACTATTAGGTAGGAGGGTTCACGAATCTGCAACCTATCCCGGCGATTTGACAGCTTGGCTGATCACTTCTATGAACAGTTCATCTATCCTAAACTAGCTCATTCAGCTGTACGTGATAGAGATTTTGTAGAAGGCTGATCATCTGTCGGAAACTGAAATTGGTTTTGGAGCTTAAAATACCGAAACGTAATATAGTCCTAAATCCTGATCTTCTTTCTCCGGGACTTTTCAAACATTGTATTGAGAAATTGTCGTCTGGACTGATCACACTCTTTTATTTCATGTGAAAAACAGGAGAGGTTCCTCATCACTTGTGTCCATCAACAATTGAATCCATTTAAAATAACGCATCAGACCATCATGTGACAACCACAGATATATTAACCGTGTCTTTATCGCATTAAAGACGTTCGTCTGCCTCATAAAGCGGCGACTTCCGAAATACAGAGAACCATATAGTTGAACAGGCAGCTTTCCAACTTGTTCGCGGGTGTGTTGATTTCACAGTAGGCACTGGATCACCGACACTCCTCTTCTCATTCAACAGTGGTGGTATTTCTTAACGTAAAAGCTGGTTTTGATTGCTCTCTGAATTTGTTTTCTTTGCATAGAGGTCTAAGTGAAGTATGTCAGTTTGTCGAACCCCTTATTTTTGGTCTCAGAGTAATGCTCATTTACAGCCGGCCATCTTGAGCCTTCTCCAGTTCAAGTGCTGGAATGTTCGATTTTCCTGTGCCTTTTCAAGTTTTTTTTATTTTCCAGTTTTCAACGACGCTGTTCTGGAAGTAGCACCCGGAGGTTACAATATTCTTGGTGTGGAGCTTCTGCCAGATTATAGGCTGACTGACATTGAGTGCGCGGATGACGTTGTTTTGATAGATGCGTTCGATTCGGTGGATCGATCTACACTTTTAAAGTCACTTAAACGCATAGGTGTACCGACTATGTGTGTGAACATACTGTCGGCGCCTTACTCCCATACTTTGGCTCAGATTAGGGTTTATGGTGAACTGTCTGACAGTTTCAGCACCATGAGCAGCGTTCGTAGAGGCTGTCCCCTTCTACCATTTTTGTTTAACTTCGTCATAGACGAAACAATGGAGGACTGTTTGCATCACTCAAATGATGCCGGTGTGGACCTCCTATCTAGTGGGAAGTTGACTGATTTTGATTATGCTGACGATAAGATGTTGCTGTTTGACAACTTTCAAACGGCACAAGCAACGCTGAACGCAATTTCGCGTTCTACTAAGTACTTCGGAATGCGCTTTGCAGCCTCGAAATGCAAAGTACTTCTACAAGATTGCTGTGATTATATAGGTTTAATGTTAGATAATGATGTCATGGAGGTTGTTGACCGGTTTGTGTATCTGGGAAGCTGCATCAGCGGCGGTGCCGGTGGCGGAGGTGTAAGGAATGAAATAGAGGCGCGTGTTTCTAAGGCTAGAGAGGTATCTACTAATCTGAGACACTTATGGCGACAGAAAAGTATTTCCCTGAATCTTAAGGGTCGCGTATACCAGATAACAGTGAGGGCTCTATTACTTTACTGCAGCGAAACATGGCCGCTCAGAGTAGAAGACGTGAACCGTCTTCAGGTATTTGACCATCGATGTCTGCTTTCAATCGCTCGTATCAGGTGGCACCAACGAGTAAGCAACAAGGAGGTTAAAAGGGGAGTGTTTGTCACTGATTATCAGACGAGTTCTTTTGTTCAGTCACTACATTTGCGCAGATTTAGATGGTTAGGCCATGTACTAAGTATGCCAGTTAATTGTTCGCCACACCAAGCACTGTTTGCCGACGGTGCGACCGACTGGCGTAAGGTGCGAGGTGGACAGATGATGACCGGGAGTAGACAAATGAAATCATTCACGAATGAGTTGGGCACTGTAGATCAGACTCTTCTCCCGGACTGGGACCCTCGCGGCTCACAGGGCTGGCGGTTGGAGACATTAGATGAGATGGTGACTGATCAAGCTCATTGGTGTGAGAATGTTGTTTGTCCGAATTGTCTGTGAAGTGAGTGCACTTCATGACGCGGGACAGTGAAAGCCGTGAGGAAGCTGTCTTGCTGATGAAGCCTTACTTTCACCTACAGCTCGGTTGTTTGTTTGCAAGATGTAGACGCATGATGTCGTATATTCGAACAGAGACGTGGTTATTTTTAGTAGTTAGGTCCATTGCCCTCTTCTTTTTCTTACTCTCTTCTCATAGGTTTTCTCTCTCTTTTTCCTTTGTGGTTGTGTGGCAGTTAAGCACTGGTGTGAACCACTGACGTATTGCTGTCCATGATGATGATGATGATGAGTGAACATGTTGACCATGGCTGCCGTAGTTGGTTTCTATGGTGTTCACTTTGCACGTTCATAGTGTTAAGTATTGTTACGATGTTGGGCTGGCACTGACCCTGTTTTTGTTGTTGCTGGCAGACCACTGGCGAATGTCGATCGGTTCGCTTAGTTGTCTAGTGTCATCTCGTTATATTTACTGACAAGGTGTTCACGGATACGGCGTAGGCACATAGCGCATTCGACAGCCTCTGTTACTCGGGTTGCTGCAAAGACGTCCATTCATCAATTAAAGGCGGGGCTTATGGTGCGTTTGTGTACTCAGTTCTACCTTGTGGGCCAGACATCTGGCCTATTCTTATGAAAGATGCACATAGATTCTTGATGTTGGATTTCTGTTGTTTCCTGTATCAAATGAGGTGACTATGAACATCGCCACAGTCGGTGGGCGCGTGTTTTTACGAATTGTGAAAGGTCGTGATCGATAACCGAAAATGCGATTGTGCGCAGTCTTCGTTGACTAGATCATTTACCCCATGAGTCTGTCACTGCGCATTGTTCAGTATGGCTGATGATGGTTAGAAGAAACTGCAAGACGCTCAAGCGATAACTTACTCAAGCTTTGACGGTTTTGCTGACCAAGGTTGGTAAGTGCCGTCTACCTGGTTGGGGAATTCGCGGTCATCCACACCACTGGTTGGAAACACTCTCTGACATGACATTGTATTGCAGTTAACGGTGAACCTGCATGCCTCTTCTTTGTGAGGTTCTGTTGTACTCTTTTTCTTTTTTGTTTTGTTCCTTTCTATACATTTTTACTTATTAGCTGCTTTGCAACGTCATGAACCATTGTGAAAATCAACTGCTGCCCCATTTTCCCTACGGGTACTACATATAGCTGAAAATGATTATGGTGAACTCTCGAGAAATTGAAATCTGTGATTTTCGCACACTTCATGCTGTTGTTTCCACCGTCAGGTTGTTTGAGGGAAGGGATACAACGCTTCGTGATAGTCAGAGTTGTTCATGGCTCGTTCTTCGCAATCAAGTGAAACAGATTTGTGCGATATTCCGCGCCCTCTAAAATACTTAGTTAACTGAAGAACATTATTCAGGATCATCTTATCCAGCACATGACATCCAAGAAGCTGACCTTCGAGCCGCTTATCGCATTGAGATGTATCACCCCACCTGTTTTGTTTCTGAGTTGAAAATGCCATCCATTAAATTTGGCGCATGCATGAGAATATTTTTCTGCAATGCAACTTCATACGTTGATGGAAACTCGCCTGCAAAGTCTGATTCCCTTGTAAAATTGTGGTGCAAATTATAAAGTATTTAGCATGATGATGGATCACCGAAAACAAGCTTGTTCGTTACCACTGTATTTTTCATGACTAGGCCGGAAATTTCTTCACGAAAGTAGCAGTTTTGTTCTGGCTTGACAGACACACTGGCAAGCCATTTAGTTGTCCAGGAAATCTTTCTTCGCCTTGTAAGCACTCTTTGTTATTTCGTTTTTTTTTGAGTGAGTAAAAAAATATTTCACTCGTCATCCAGGAATTTTGATTGGCTTCCTTATCAGAAGTGCGTTTTGCATCTGAGCTACATACCTTGTTTGCTAGCATGTAACTTTAGCCTTTTGTCTGCTGCGGTGCTTGCCAAAAAAACAGTAATCCTTTTTGGCTTTCCTAATAACTTTTGATGACCAGACGTTTGGTGAGGGCGTTTTGGTAAAATAGGTACATTTTACCGCACTTGAAGATATCTTCAATTCAACAATAATCGCATAATTCCGCGATACGTCGACATCGGTTCGATGGATTCATGCTTGAACAATTTTACTGCTTTATCATGTGGCATTCGAAAGGTAATATTGTGCAAAAAAAAAACACTTTTGGGGTGCAATGCCGCTGTGTTTGGTAGATTATTTTCGCGGTTCCTTAGAAGCTACTCATACACATCACTATTGCTGTTATAGAAAGTGTTCCGGAATGAATGCGTAACCTTTGATCTACTTGAGGTTCCATACATCCGCTGTTTGTTTCATGATCGTTTATATTGGCATCCCATCATTACCATATTTGACTGTACGTTTTCTCAATGTTGGTCCTGTCTTGTAAACATCATGGACTTTATCGACCAGGGCAGGGATATCAAGTATTTTGCCAGGAGCCGTTCTGATAACAAAGGTGGCTACTGTCTACGTACTCCAGTTAGCGAAGAGGTTTTGAAGGAATTACAAAACATTCAGGAAAAACTGTAGAAAGACACGCTCTATTTTGGCTTTTTCTAAAACACCGAAAGTTTTTACATAATTGCACTATACAGTATTCTGTCCGCTTGTATTGCAAACGCGTGGATGGAAATATACGTTAACTGCTTGTTATGGTCACCTGTTGATAAATATATTAATGCATACGTTTTTTAGTGTTTCAGTTATCATATGTATGTATAGTTAGATTTAAACATATTAAGGTATATACTGTAAAAACTCACCAACGGACGTGTAAGTATAGAAGAATGTACAAGTATGCATGCACGTAATTATGAGGCCACTTACTATTTTCTATGCATATACTGAGCGTGTAATTGCACACACACTTCCGCGTAGTGGTATTTACATGTAGACAAACTCATATTCAAATCGTTTTTCCTCATCGTAATTATCTCCATTAATTCCTTAATCGCAATGTAAAAGCATAGGCAGGCCGAATATGTGACCATAAGTTCTACTTGACTGTTTCGGACAGTGATGGGTTCACATAAACAATTCACAGCATGGCTCACACGCATGAGCGAGAGACCTAAATGTTGGAGTCACCCACACGCTCATTTATCGGTCTTAATTCTATTCCTCCTTGGTTTTGAGCGCGACTTCCCAGCCGGCCTTACCAGCAAACAGGTGAAGACAGACAAATGTTCGTTTTTGCCGAACGGAAGACTGACCCCCTTCACTGTGTCGAGCGTTTAATGTTGCGTACGTTTTGTGATTGGTTGGTCCATGCGTGTAGCTATCAGCGTTGCGCACAGTAGGTGGTTGATGATGCTTCTTACAGAAACGTCTGGGCGGTGCATTAATCAGATACAAGAGTCATTTAGCCGCCTTGAAATGCACATCGTGCTGACCAGCTGGGGTGCTCACTCAAGGGGAGTTTCTGGGACAGTGATAGCGACTTCCTGTGGAAACACACAAGAACTAGACTCGTTTGTTTGCTGTTGTAAGGGTCGCCCAAGGTTGGGAACATTGTGCCAGCATCTGGACTCCCGAAGTCGCTGTGCTGGGTTTAAGTGATGCGTGGCGATCTTATAATTCTGTTCAGGTGTATGTACTCGAACCACTAGGTTCCGTTCATCTTCTCTTGACTACATCTCTATGATCCCCGTTGCGAGCAAGTTGTAACACTCGACGTTTCAACCACCTCGGACGGCCTTCTTCAGGAATGTTGTAATCGAAATCGAATTCGATTTCCGAGGAAAACTAGCCTAGGTTGTTTAGACGTTGGGTATTTCAACTTGCTCATAACGTTGTGTTTTCAATCCATTCGTTAAAGCTTCCTGAATGTCCTTACCAAATTTGTTGTTAATCTGCGTTTGGACGGAGTGAAAAGAGTTAAGGATAAGAAGTGGATCTCAGGTTTGGTAGAATTGTTTGAGCCTACTCCCTATACATTTGTAGCTAGCCTTTCTGGACATGCCTAAAACTAGTGTTGGTTAAAAATAGCTTATGCTCAGCACACAGCTGCAACAATCGTCCATCACTATCTGATCAGTGTGACACTTTCCTCAACCTGCCACCTAAACGAGATTCGATCACACCAAGGTGGCCGACTTGGGCATTCGCATCTCTGGCCAGAACGACTATACCATAGCCATGTGTCGACCGAAGGAGAGCGGTCAGATCGGAGTAAAAGTTGTCCTTGACGCCGACGTCACTACACTCAGTAGGAGTGTAAGCAGACAATGAATAAATTTCCGAAAGTCTTGCGTCTAGAGCAGGCATTAACAGAAGCCGCTAAGCAGACGGCACAAAGTCTACTGTTAACAGGAATCCAATCTACTGATGTGGCTGTGGCCGTCATGCTGACGATTACACCTACTCCAGCTTAACCGACAGCGGCAGCTGTGAAGTCACCTGGAGTGTCTAACCAGTATCGGGTAGACAATGCGGGTGTTGTTAGTTCCATACGTTGACCAACGTCCTGGATTCTAGTCTCCGAGATACAGCAGACATCGACAGGTAACGTTTCCAACGTTCATGTGAGAGCGGCCTGTTGACCTATTTGTTTCAGCGTGCGAACGTTGAAAGCATCTATATCAATTCGCAATCCAGGTCTAAGCAAGGGATGAGAAAAGCATGAGGCTGAATGGCAAGAGACAGAACTTACCGACTCAGTGTTATCACGGTTAGCTACATTTGTTGTGGGATCTGTAGAGTAATTATCAGAAATGGAGATAGAGAAGGTCTTGAGAGCTAAATTTGATAGGACCGTGGAGGAAAAGCTCAACAGTAGCATGTCTCCGTCTACTCACTCTGCTGTATGCAACAGATAGGGCGATCCGGTTTATACTGTGAAACGACTGATGTAGTATGGAATTACTTGTGTTGTGATTATGCATGAATGTATGTGGGCTGAGATACTACAAGGACACCCAAACCTAGACAGGAGAACGATTAGGGTTCTCAACCAAAGCCTTTGGCTTAAAAGCCCGTATCGCAAACCAGCGAGTGGGTGGTAGTGTACCGGAGCTGGTGCATTTTTCGGAGAAAGATGCCACCATTCTTCCAACCCCCAACCTGGAGAACCAAGAGACTGGTTTGTTGGACCTCTATCTATTGGTCTGTCTGGTATGAGTGACTCTATCGGTGTGGTGGTCACACCGTCCAGTTTAGCCCAATAGATCGTGGATGTACGCAAGCCGTCACCACGTCAAGACCCAATTTCGTTAATGTGGTTGTTATTCCATATACCGGGTTGTGAGCAACTCGGCTCCCGGATGTTTTCTGAGATCTGTATACGGCTTGAGGTGGTTCGTGAAATTGGTGTCCGGAAAGCATTTTGTTTATTGGGAAGACAGTTGCGAACGCTATCCTTTTTACTTGAGTGTATTTTTCTGTAGCGCCAACCCATTCCATTTTTACGTATGTGTTGACTTTCTCCGATCACCTTGGAAACCTCTGAATTTTGCTTGCGTTGATGCTGTAGTTCGATGTGTCTGTCCTAATTCTTGCACCCAAGGACGGTTCAAGATGAGTCACTAGGTAATCTGACGTGGACATTCCTTTGGCTTTTTCAGCTAGTTTCTTACAATCGTACGTTTATTTCTTTTTTAATCCTTTTAAATTGATTATATTAGCAAGTCTCGAAGGAAACGCCTTTATAGCAACTGTTCACGCAACTCTAGTTCGGCCAGAATGCAAGCATAACTCGTTCCTTCACTGAACGAAACCAGTTGCGCTCGGCTCTATGTGTGGACCAGTTGAGACGTTCACACTCAGCGGGAATTGTTAGCTTGAGTACGCGTGCATGTGTGTCGGCAGCATCACATATAACATCAGGTGCCCCGCAATCTGGACCGAATAGTGTAAAATACCGGTGTCCATCGTTTTGAGAACAGTAAGTGGTTTAAAAAATATTTCCAGTGGGTATCGAGTACTGAAGGTAGTTGGATACCAAACACGTGCACTTTATGACTAAGTGAAGCAGAATTGTCTGTGGAAAATTGATCTTCCTTGGGATTGTATCACTGGATTTATGTCGACTCTTTTCAGGTCTCTTGCCGTATCATCCTACGAAGTGTCGTCACATATTCACTCGGTTTTAAAATAAGTTTGTTTGTATCACACCCATTTACGTGACTCCGTATACGCTCATCGAACGCGTACTAGTAAACACTGTCTACATTGCATTTAGTAGGTAACATTTCGCAGGGTCTAAAATAACATCGAATCGATTTGCAACCGGGACACAGACATGACTTGAGTCTGATCCCTATGATTGAAATTTTCGTCAGCCATTATCTCAGCTATCACACAGATTAATTGGCTTAACAAACAGCTGTCATATCTGTTCACACCGGAAGTTCGACCCTGCCACATATCTTCTAACCTTTACAGTGGACCTTCCATAGCATCATCAGTATGCCGAACAACCTGCCTGTCACATTGCAGGTTGTGTGCTGTTTATGCTGTCTGCCTACATGACGGTCAACCGTCTGTCCCTCCGCTGGATTAAACCATACGAACGAACGGGACGTGTTTATTATCACGTGATCCGTCTACTGGGCTACAGTGGCACAATTGCAGTAATCATACTCACGTGCCTCTGTGTGCGCTTGCGAGTAAAGTACATACATAGACCGAGCAAACGATAGTGGATCCATATCGATTCCTTCAGCTGCTTTGAGATGTACCGCTAGAGTACATCCTCGTCAACCAAATGTACTGTTGTAGTGCCACATGTTTTAAAATTCCGAACTGTAACTTCCTTCTGTATGGAGTGTGAACATACGTCTCCCTAAAGACATCTGCCAAATTGTTCGTGTTGTAGAGAGGGCAAAAAGGTAACACTGTACAGTATCGAGTAGAGTAGTAACGTGAGCAACATGAGAATTTATCTGCCAGTTTTTCGAGGAAATCTGGATCTGTGCTTATTTGGTCAAGCGATATAATTGCACTGAGCCACCTGGTGCTTATTGCAGCTGAGCACTCATTACATTTCCCATTAGTCCACCAAATCATCACCGGCTGGAGGAAAACTGCTGAGGCTTCCGGTCTGCCTACACCCTCTCTTCAATTGCGAGACTATTAATCTACCTGCTCCGTAGGTGGGTCGTAAAGGTTTCTGAGATTTCGACGTCCTAAATGTTAACATCATTTCTGCTTGGAAAATCTCTGCCTACTTTCTATCAACCTCGGTCACAATGTTGATGGTATTCCAAACAACCATGTGATGAATTTGTTCTACTTACTATCCAAGCTAACTGTTTCACTATTCTGATGTCAAACGTCTGTCTCTGTTTCATGAATGCAAAACGTGGCTTTGAGTTCAAACGTATATCAGACAAAATAACTGGTCACGTATGATAATAGCGATGTAATCAAGACAACACCAGAAAGGAAAATGTGGGTTGTGCATCCTCCTTTGTTCACCATCTGACTGTGAACGACCACAGCTCTGAGCGGTGATTTCAGACTGCTTTGTCTGATAATGACACTAACAACTGCTGGTTTACTTCCAGTTTTGAGGTCTGTGATTTTGTGTGAAATTCGGGCATCCTGATCTTTGCCATTCAAGGCCATGCATTTTTAAGGTGCAGTTGAACGAATTTATTTGAACCTCACTCTAGAAAACTCAGTTATTTACTCGATACCATTGGTTATGCTTGTCCATCCCGACTACTAGTGACCATGTTTCGCCGCCGTGGAGTGAAATTATTTTATTCCTGGTCGAATAAGTGCAATTCTTATGTTTATTCATGATACTGGGAGTTACCCAATTTAGTGATGATTCCGTTGTTCGTAAAGATTCAAGTCTTAGTTTCACTGAATGTACGCTCAACCTTCGTGATTCACTCTCCTAAGCACCACCGCATATCGATAATCCATGAAACTTCGTCGTCCAATCGAAGGTCAGCTTTATTGTCACAATCTTTAAGCAGACCCTGTGCCATGGAACACATTCCAAAATTTTCATAAGAATAGGAAACTGTTGTCAATCATCACTGTCTTCTGTACAGTATCGAATAACAGTACTTTGTTGTCGGCGTGATCTTTATCGATTTTCTTCGTTTAACAAGGTATCACTTGATTATCGGTGAAACCGTTTGGAGTGGAAACTGGAATCCGTTTATTCCGGAGACCTGTTGATGTTTAGAACAACGGACATATTAGTTATTTCGATATGTAAAGGCTGACCATGTGAACGCAGTGAATACAGAATAGGTTCAACGTCGAGAGGAGATATAGGGTAAAAACTCAGACAGTTTTAACCGATTTGCGATAACGTACACGTCAGCCACCCAGTTTATTTTTCGCGTTATTCGCATCGACGCGGATTACAAAGACGCACGGCTTTCCTCACCTCTCGATGCCTAACGTAACATTTACTAGTCTTATTTCACAGACTGCCATCAAGGCGGACGATCTCCCCAGTTTTTGTGCCTATGGATACGGCTCTGGGTTGAAAATATGTGTGTGAGTGGATCACTCTCAGTTAGTAGGCGGTGAAATTAACTCGTTGTTGAAATTACCCAGTTGGACTCCTGTGATCAGTGTTGTTTAACTTGTGCGTGTGCACGCGTGCCCACATGTATCACTGTACTTTTGTCAGTTGGTATGGAAATTTTTTTAGCCGCATTTCCACAGTTTCGTGATGTCTCTCATTCGATTTTGTTGATTTCTTTCAATTGTCTAGTCCTCATTTTATCCGCAGTGGTAGTCACGCTTCTCATTAAGCGCATACCTTGGACTTGTGTGAACTACTTGGAATCCATTCGACAGTTGTTCGATCACGACCGCCTACTTACCGACCTTGTTCCATCCATCGACCATGACAATCTGATTTCACTTTGATTATGTGGTTGCTACCTCGTACGATGTAGTGAATACTGTATTTTACTTAAGCCTACCTGGCTAACGCTGCAGGTGATGGTGTAACTATGGCTGATGTACTGCAGGCTGTTGCGAACTGTTTTTCTCTCACCTGTTGTTTATGTTCAGCGTCACGTTACTCATTCAGCCAGTTCCACATCGGACACTCCTGTTCTCTGCAACTTGACGTGGTTCCGGGAAGTCGTTTCATGTTCCGGTTGTTAGTCACCCTAAGCTCCACTCCTGGTTATTCAATGGTTCTAATTTGTACGCGATAACCCGATTGGTGTTAGGATGGCTTGCTCGGAACAGACATCTGTTGTCTCATAGAAGAGTGATGCAAACGACTTGACACTCAGCCCTATTTTCCGGACTTGAGTGTGCCTGAGCTAGATTTCGAACCTGTAGTATCCGTACTCTCATCAAAAACCTGTCTGTTCTGTCCTTCCACCGATTCTGTGTACGTTGAATCTTTATGACAGTGACGCCCTTGAAATGACAGCTTTGGTGACAATGGCTTGTGTGTGTGAAGTGAATTGGGCCATCTCTACCGACCGTATTTATTTATTTTGTTTTGTAGCATTTTATCATTTCCTCAATGAGTGACCTCAAGTACAACGATTATGGGTGACTGTGATTGTTCATGAAGGCAACATCACTTTCTTTACGGGGACATAGTCGTATGCTATTCTTTGAAAATGCAGTTTTTTCAGCTGCTGTACTCGTCATGCCGTTTACCTGTCCTCGAGGGTCGTCTTCTAGTCTGCTGTATCGGTCTGACCGATGCATAGTTGCTGAAATGTACTAGTTTATTATTATTTGTTTCTACTAACTGTTATCTCTCTAAAGACGTATACCTCGTACTTTTACTCCTACCATTTTACTTGTCTACTTTTCACGTTCTCATGTCCATCTTCTTTTCAGACTTGCGCAATCAAGCACAAGAATATAAGTACAAGCTCCAGGAGGCGCTGCAGAGAAATTCCGCTCTGGAAAGTGATGTAAGGGAGCTTTTTCTCTATACGTTTGCAGTACCCAGGTCGCGACTATCGTTTTATATTATTTTCTGGCTTTGATGCAAGCTCATCGATGGGTGGTATGCTAGGTAAAGGTATATTGTGCTCGCATTTTGTAAATTTCGGAACTTTGACTCGCTTGTGATTGTGGTGCGAACAAACATTTTGATGAGACTGTCCCTCAGGTTATTCGTATCGATTACAATCATAGCGTGAACAATGCAGAAGTTTACTATCCCGTTTTTTGGAAGGTTCCGTGTACGCGATTACTTGAACCAATCGACTGAACACTCATCACATGTAACGTTAGTTCATCAGATAATCAACGGTTGGAAGAAGTTACCGAAACTTTCGGGTTGTCCATATCCTCCCTTAAAATGTGAGACTATTATTCCACCTGCTTCTTAGGTAGGTCGTAAAAGTTACGGATATTTTGGCATCTAAACTTTCATTTACCAGACTTTACCGTTCAAGTTCCGGAATTTATCTACTCACTTTGCAGGTGGCGGTTGCTCAGCTGGTTTTTCTAGTAAATATTTGCTAATTTAAAGACATTTGACTTATTGACTCACTTCATTATGTAGCAGCTTTTGAAACATGAAGCAACTCAAATACGAGAAAAACGGTTGGATACCCGACAGGGTCGATCTTATTTTTCTTTCTCGACGGATACTGGGTCAAAACAACTTTTTCACGTTAATGTACTGGATCATTAGAATTTCTTTTTCGGACTAACGGTTGTGTCACATTCCTCTTCAACTACGCTATGAACAGTGCTCTGGAGGTTTTGAGGATTTCGATTTGGAGCTTCTATCAGGTAGTGAACTGTCTGACGTTGATTATGCGGACAATATTGCTTTGCTTTCTTCTTCTACAGCGAAGATGTAGATCACACTGGACGGATTACATGATAGATTGGTTTGTCTGGTATGCACTTCGCCTATTTAAGATGTTGGGTGTTGTTACAATAGTAGGATTGTCCAATTCTATGCTCAGTGATGCCGGCAGGCCGCTCATGGCTTGTGCTTGCTTCACCTACATGGGTTGTGTCATTAGCTTTGACTAGTGCTGACGAGGTGTGCGTTAGGATGGCGAAAACATGTAATGTCTTCACAAATCCTCGTCGCTTGTGGTTTCGCAAAAATTTACGACTGTCGCTTAACGTAAGGCTACCCAGTGCTAGTGTGCGTTCAATTTTGGCCAGTTGGTCAGAGACCTAGCCCCTTCTTGCAGAAGCTGCTATAGACTGTCAGTGTTCGATGATCGTTGTCTCCGTCAGTTGACTTGTATCAAATAGTCTTACTGCACAAGTAGCTCGATAGTCTGTCAGTGTGTTTCTGGAACACTTGTATATCCGCAACCAATAAGCGAGTTAATGCAAATGCACGGTTTACGCTGGTTAGGTCATGTACCCCGTATCCTGACGTAACGTCTGCTTCACTGCACACTGTCCAATGTGGTTGCTAATTGTTGGGAGAATCCGCGAGTCAGCCAGGCAATGAAGTGACCACCGGTTGTGAAAGCTTTGGTCACCCTACTTAACGAGATTAGGAACTGTACGATTGTCCACATCGCTAGTTGGAAACGGTCTCCGATATAACATTGTCACAATCAATAATGAATCTGTATTCCTAACGTCCGTGTCTATCTTTCACCTTCTGTTTCACGAGTTTCCATAGTGTTTACTTATTCCTCCTATTTCGCACATTTATACTTGTTTGTTTTGCTGCGCTTTTACTGGATGCTGTCGAAATCAACTGCAGCCTAGTCTTTCACACATTAGTGTTGCTCAATACTGGAAATATGTATGCATATGTGTGTATCAGGACAGTCGGATGGTACGATATCCGCACCACCGTGTGCACGGTGAATCTTATGCAGAACTTAATTTACATGTAACGCTGTCGATTTGCTGTGTAAGTACTCGTCGTTTCTGCCATTGTCTTCTTCGGCTAACCACATTCACGTGATTGGCACAGCATAAACTCATGCGGAATTTGTCACATGACCTTCGCACAGTTTCTCTTCTCTGTGAGTGTGTGTGCGAGTGTAGCTTTTGTAACAGACATGGAGGTTTTCATTGACCTCGTTGTGTAGCACGTGATTTCCCATATACCAATCTAGTGGGGGTGGATTCTGATAACGTCTGTTAGCATAACTTGTGGCTTCTTTCTTTCTGATTTGCGTTCGGGCTGTTCTTCTGTTGACGATCTTTGCAAGCACAGCGGGGCATACGATGTACTCCGCCCTAACTGAACTGCATTTTGATCCAGGTGATCGGGTTATCAGCACATAGTGTGGGCAGCCCTGCCACACATGCCATACACCGTTATCCAACTTCCACCTAATTGGTCCAGCGGTTTAGACCCAGCCAACATAGCAGTTCCAAATGAAATATGTGCTAATAAAAATTAGACATTTGTTTACATTACCAATCGTTCAGCGTGGTACTGTGGATTGATTGCCCTGTGTTTATGGCTGTTTGATACGGTGCTACTCTTTATTCGGTTGTACTTTGCTGTTTAAGACCGAAACTACCGTCCGATTGATCGCCTTTCTAGTTTCAATCAGTGGATTTGGTTTGAGCCCAGTCTAGTCTGTTTGGGCTAATGGTAAACCTCATCACAGATTGTTATTCATGCTGCTGAGACAGTTTTGCTGATTACGTTTGTTGATTGATCCAAATCGTCCTTTGCGTTCGCTATTTCTTTGGTTCGGTCAACATCTCATCGCGTCCGTCTAACCAATAATGACGCTTGTTGCCATTTGATAGGTTAGCCATTATTTCTTGTTTTCGGGGCATGGAACTCAAACTTACCGTGGTCCATTAGAGAGACGGTATCGTGACTGTTGAGCTACACTGTACCCTCAGTCTGTATATTTGGTTTAATTCTTTTTGGATTCCTGCGTTTCTGTTACACTTGATTGTAGTCTCGTGCATCTTCTAGCAGAACGTTTTCAACTAGAAATAGTGTGACAGGATCAGTACTTCACAGACGTCAAAATTTTCACTCGATCCCGGAGGGTTCGCTATAGTTTCGGAAGAGCCGACTGAGCGGACTATCCGCAAATCAACTGTTCATTTTTTTTCCAGGCCACTATATCTATTTTTCGGCATGGTGTAAAATGTTTCTTGACCTACGGTAGCCTTGTTTTGAGTATTCCCATCTGTTTGGTGTTCTCCCCTTTTTAATTCACTAAACTGTTCATAATTTGATTGTTTGTTTTACATACTTATGCTTACGAAAACAGCTTGACTTGACCTCTGCTCACAACTATTTTTCCGGTAGCCTACTTCACATTCTTCACTATTTGACGCACATTATCGTCTTCCAGTGATTTCTTTCGCTGTATTGATTATCGATTGATCGCCTCAGGTTGTGCTACGGAACCACGTGCTTTTCGTTAGTGTCCACAAACGCCATAGTAGCCAAGCCGCAATCAACTGGAATTATATGGATGTACGGAATCTACCTGCTTTAACGTTCTGTACTGGACTTTTACAAAGGCGGCACTCAAGTCATTTGTTTTTCACAGTGTTAAACCGGTTTTCGGGCCGAAACGGTTGCTGCCTGATCTTCACTTCCTCGGTCACCCTGAACTCCCTCTTACTGTCGAATGGTCAAACTTTACATAATACAGTGTAGCTGAATTTCAAGCGTTTTATACAAATATACACATTTGTCTTCAGTGCACTTCCGCCGGCGTGTTGCAAGTGCACTTGTATCACTATCGTAACGTGTTACATTTTAAGGCCATCTTATTTTCGAGGAAAATGAATTAAGAATATGTCGAAAAATGTGTTATTCTTTCGGTGAAAGGTCCAATGAACGTAGCGAACGATGCCAAATTTCATTACCTGCATGGAACCGTTTTGGAAAGATTGTTTTTACAACATGTAGTCTGAAATACTTTTTCAGGACTATTGCTCTTCTTCTGTTGATCTACGGTGGTTGTTACGTTGACAGATTCTCGCCACCCACTTCCAGTGCAATAGAATACGGCTCCTCTGCAATTGTTGCACCAGTTTACAGAAAGCTGTAATAGAGTAATCTACTGATGACACATCGCTAGACAGTGATAATTGTCTTTTTAGTTGAAAATCACGTTTGGGTATCGTTCAAAGTATTTTATTTATGTGAAGGTATTACAAATTCTTATCTAGTATCGTACAGAATTAACTCTTTATCACAAATGCGAATGTCTGAAAATAAAGGTTCATGTTTTGCAATAACAAAGAAGCGCCCTTATTCAAACGTATCCTCTTTGATTCCTCTTTGAATCGCCAAACTTTTGCGCTAAATCTGCACAGTTCCTCTTTCTGATTAACCTCTGCCAGTTTTTCTAGGCAGTCACCTAGAACACTCGTTCCTAACCGTGTAGGTCTTGACTCTGAGCTCTTACAACACCGACAGTGTCAATAAAATTTTGATTAATAAAAAAATGTCAATCGTAAGGCTTAAAATTGATGACAATTATTTTTTTAATCCAACACCAACATTTATTAGTCTATTTGTCCACCAATTTTTTTTGTAATCTCTTGCCAGATCACGGCTTCATTGTGAAGTTGGGGTAGTTTAGCATGAGTCTCCTTAGTCCCCGTTTTCAGGAAACTGGAAAAACCTATTTCGCATAGGCACGCTATAGCGAATGACGGTGGAATTTTTCAGCTTAATTGTTGAAAGTTAACTTATCTTGAAGCGTATCCCAGGCTACTATGCCATGTACTAGCGTTCTTTCGATCTGATTTTGTTTCATACCGATTGATTTCGTTGATCATAAATCCTGCTATGTATCAGCTTAGCAGGCGTTAAAGATTCTACAGCTGTTTCTTGGAGAAAGGTTGTAGTTCGGCCAATGTTATTTTAGGAGTATCATCCAACTTTACATTTTATGTCGAGAAGTGCGGAGATCTGACTCTCGACATCTTTTCACTACCAAGATGTCTCTTTTGAAAGGAATGACATTTTCATTGATCTCATGACCGTGTGTATTGTTCAGGAAGATGGCTAGATACCTCACTTGAGTACGCCGGTTTTATTAACCAGTTATACCCGAAACAATGTTTCAAACTATGACTTTTTCAGTGAGAACCTGTTGGATTTTACTCCGTAATTCGTCAACTCTTACTAAAACATCTCTCCCAAAAGTAAGCACACTTCTACGTGGATAAACAAGGATGATGTTATGGTTTCATTACCTCACACGATTGTCACAACACCTTCGAACTCACTCAGCAAGCAACGCTAATTCAGCAACGTCATACGGGGCCAAAAAAGCTTCTTCCAGATAGGCGTTTAATTTTATAAACGGTTGAGGTTGAGACACTCACGTAATTTTGAGATGGCTCATCAAATACGGATGTGACGTACCCTATATCAGGTAGTACGTGGTGCACAAGCGAATATATAGTTCTTTCTTCATTGAACAAATTGATTTCATGTGACACCACACATTTTCAGCGTACAAATGTTATACATTGTGGAATTTATTTTCACGTTTTTCTTTTTCTTACCACGGATCTGATCGAATTTGTAGTTGCCGATCACGAAGGCTACCTTTGAGACTCGTATTTCTGGGCCTAAACCGTGTAAACTACCGTTGAGCTCTTTTTTAGTATATGCTCGCCAGATGTAACCTGTATGTTGCTGAGTGTATTCCTGATTTTATACCCAATTGTCAGTAATAGAAAATTGCATATTTGCACTGCATATTATTGGACCAAATTGAGTATAAAAATCTATCAACATTGATTACTCTCCACGCGAAATTGCAGTGAGCATAACAGTACATAGCACTTTCAACTATCTCTGAATAAGAACAGCTTATGGGGCTTCAAATGCAACCACTACGATAGCTACCCGAACTATCAGGATGTTTCAGTATTTGCTAATGCTTGCTCTGTCATCAAAGTTTTTAGAAGTAATCGCTGTGATTTGAACTGTATGCTTCAGGATCCGTTAGCGAATTGTGGGCACTTCAATCCATTTTAACCATTTATGGTAATGATAGCAGTTTACAGGCGTTTTTTGCATGTCAACTTTGTCCTTTCGATGAATCGGTCATTTTTACCATCAAGTCTGTTCAAACTGATATTACGATGCAATATAATTGGTTTTACAGTTATTGTTTCACTTTCTGACCGAAGTGACCTGTTATGCAACATCATTTTGTGCAAGTTCTTCCTCCGAAGAGGATTAACTCCATCTGATCGGCTTAACTTTATTTAGTTTCTCGAGCTTAATTGAGCATCGTGAGGTATGTCAAATTGTTTACGGAAATCGATCGCCTCTCAGTTGTTGATCACCAATATGGTAGCGTATGTCATATTATGTAGCATTACCTCTAATTATTTCGTTCACACACTGGAATAGCTTTTATGGTCATGTGATATTTTGAGAGCATTGTATGGTCTGTTGTATAGGCACACTATCCAACTGATCCATGGCAAACATCATTCAGTATTGTGATACACTTAATGGTCTGTGCTTAACAGCTTAGGTCATTGTGGTGAGTACTAGAGTTGTCAAACTTATATCATGTGCACTAGGATTGTGCAGTTTTTCAGTGAGGGCATTTCAAATATGACCTCATGAAGAAGTTACGTTGAGTAAAAGAATATATGCACATGACGCTATAATAGTGTTTTGTTTGTATTTCTTTATGTCTTCTAACCGTCGTTTACGAGCACTGGATGCTTTTATCACCTTGCATTCTATTTTTCATTTGGTCTCATTGTTTTGGGAAAAGCAGTTCATCTTTGTGAGTAATGTTATTGTGCAAGCAGTTAGACACAATAACCGTTGATGGAGTGTTAGACAGCTGTTTTAATCCATTTGCATCGCACGTTGCCACTCTTTCTGGGAACTCCAATCAACGTTCTTCGACTACCTATAAAATACTAGTCTAGACGGCCATTCATCAAAAGACGGAGTCACAGTCGCGCGGTTGCATTTAAGTGTTTGCGTTACTTTCTTTAGCTGTCGCTTTGAGTGAAATTGAATATTCGTGACTCATCCGCGAAGAGAAGCAAGCATTCACTGAGACTCCAGGGGAAATTGATGGATGTTTTACAAGTAGTTGTTCGCCGTACTCAACGTATTAGTGGTTATTCTACCGAAGGAAGGCAAGACAATAAAGAACAATCGTATTTATGTTTTTCTTGATATCGCCCTAGTCTTACTCTACAACAACTATATGTATGTTTGTCACCCCGAACGTTATTAGCTATGGGTGTACCAGCTGGCCCTTGCTATCCAGCTTTGTATTAGATAACGTTATGAAAGATGCGCCTGGTGTTCCTCTGATGTTGGGTTACTTTCCAATGGTATGCTGACGACTGTGGGTTATGTAGTTCACTGGTTTACCTACCCTCTCCCAAAGACTCACAAGTCATGGTGAACATGTTGGACCTCCGCGCTGATCTGTTTAAAATGGCCTCGTGACTTCAAATTGCAGAGTGGGACTTTTAGAATAAAACTTTCTGCACCCAGGCTTGTTTTCTGTGAGTGATTCGGTCGAGTGAATTTATTGGCCGTTTCATCTTGTCTACTGGCACTGCCTCTTCAGCACACTATGACTGACAAGATAATGTTGATTGCAAAGTCACAAGTTATCTGCACCAATCTTCGAAATGTATGACGTCAGAAAGGACTCGAATTGTCGTTTAAAGGATGGTTACGCATACTGTCCACGTGCAATCCATTTTACTGCGTGGCTTGAGGCTATAACGAAAAAGTGAACCAAGCTGTAGTGTTTGAGCGTCGTCGTGTTCACTACCTAGCAAATCTCAAACGGGGCAGTTGCACCAGCACGTATTAAGTTCCGGAACACGTTATCGATTTGCTCCGCCTGGTTCATATGTGTGTTGGACACTTATCACGTCGTTTGGGTTCAGATGACTTGACGACACTTAGCTTTCGCGTAACAGCCTTTTGTGACACATAAGATCAAACACCGTGGAATTTAGAAATTGGGATGCTTTTGGTGTCTACTTACAACATTGAGGACCACTAATCAACTTGGTGATCACGATTCAGCTTGTCTTTGAAACATGGTGCACCCTGGTCGATCTGTTTAGTATAATCCATAGATGTCGCCTATGAATCTGGTAAGCTCATGCTCACTTGCTTTGATGGTTAAAAATGCCATCGGACGTTGCCGTATGTTGCACTGAATGATATACGTCTCCACACGATCAGCAGTTCTAAATATTAATCTTTTTTCTTTACATGAACCTCTCAAGACTTTTTTCATCGTTGTTGCCTTGAGCGATGACCTGAACACTATCTCGTCTTATTACGTCTAGGTCGATTATGCTTAGTAAGAACAGCTGTAGTCAAACTCCGAAAGTCTTCTCACACTCTTGGAGCCAACACATCAAGTTTTTGGTCTGTGAAAGGGAATACTTGTCGGCGACATCTTTCTGACTCCATGTATCGTTAAATTTTACTAATGTAGCATACGCTTTCGTTGTTTTCATAGATGTGTTACCAGCTATCCGGTTAAGTAAGCTTATCTATCGCCCCATCTTTACTGTGTGCAACAACAGATAGGGTCAGAAACTCGTGTTACAGACATTCCTCTGCTTAGTAACCAGTAGATCGCACAGTATACTCTCGAATCAGTGACTATCTTGCTAAGAAGACAGTCATAGCGGGCTTGTTGACCTATCTGATTATTAGTAAACTTCAGACTCATAAAATACTGCGACCGTTTTCTACGGCACTAGCACTGGTGGTTTAGTGTATCAGGTCTACTTCAGACTAGTACCAACTGTTCTGTGCTTTTTCTCGGTTTCACACGTCAAGCTGCTGCACTTTTCTCAGGACTGTTCAAGTTAGCTGGACCCAAAACTTGTGCTTCATTGCCCTTGAGGATGAAGCAGCAGGTTCGTCCACTTAAATGTAAATTGTTTTTTGAAATACTGGGTTCCCTTCGGTAATTTCATCAACGCATAAAGAAGACATGTTGCGATATGTTAACATTTCGTTTACTCTCATCAGTCGCAAACGTAAAACATGCAAGTTATATATGACCAACAATTAGAGAAAGATAGGGTATGGACACGCATACAATCACACCACGTATTATGGTGACCTGTTATCATAAGGTGTCTGGCAATCGGTGATGCGGGGCTTCGAGTAACAGATTCACCGGTTTCCGGTTGTTGTGTCATGCGCTGTTTTAACCAGTTTGGGACGTGTTCGGCCACAGGCTGAGATAGCCGTCGGTCTGTTCTGCCTATGTAAACGTCACCGCAACTGCAAGTGAACTGATAGACAACGTGAGAGACAGACTGGTCAGACAAACTGCGTTCGCGATTGTGTAGATCGGGTCCTTTGGTGGTTTAAACCAAGCGTAACTGGGCAGCTGCGTACGTACGAGATAGGGCGCATTGCAATTTGTGCTTTATGTCGTTTGCCAGATGATCACCTTTGAATTGTAAAAATAAGAATATTTCTTTTGAGCTGTTTGCACTGGCTCATTGCATTTGTTCATTCTGCTATGAATGGCAATGAACTTTTCAAGGTATCTGTTTGCCAGCAACGTGTTCCTCAGCATTTCTTGTTCTGTCTGCAACGTATCGGGGGTGCAAATGTGTGTTGCCCTATGAAACAGTATTTTGACCAAACCCCGCTTGTATGCTATCGGGGCAAAGCTGGAGAACTGTAGATATTGTCCGCCCCATGTTACTTTGCGATGGACCGATCGCTGTAATGTTCCATCCCCACGACTAGTGATGAGCACATCTAAGAATGCCAAACTACTGTTTGATTCCTTTTCATGAGACAATGATAGGTTCGGATGAATAGAGTTAAGAAGATTAAAAAATAAATCAAAACGGGCAGTTTCCGTAACAATCAAAATATCATCAACATACCGTTTGTACAATAAGATTTTGACAATATTATCAGAGACTTACCGTTCAATCATTATCAAGAAGATGTCGGCGAATGTTGAGCCTAACGGACTACCCATAGCCACTCCGTCTACTTGTCTCTAAGAAAGCCCTTCAAAATTGAACTTGATATTTTTTGTACAGAATAAAATGAAATCCTTAATTGTTTTTGTGTATCATTTACATCTCGTTCATCTGTGTTTCACCATTCATTCTCGAATCATAAGTACGCAATGTTGGGGTTGAAATAGTGATTACAGCAATGACCAAAAATGTTGAACATCGTGTAGACAGATTTTGATGGCACAAAATTGTCCATTACGCAAAGCTATCCGTAAATAGGCTTGCAGTGACTGATCGTCACGGCATGATCCACATTTCGGACAAGCTCGATCGACGCTCTTCCTTGCGTCAAACCGTCAGCGCAACCTGTCCGAAATTAGAACCACACTGTGGTGGCTTCCGCGCCTGTTGGTTTTATAACCTGAGTCTGTTTCTTTTCAAAACGCAAAAGGCTATCAATGGACGCTGCATACATCCGGAAGGGATAACCGTTTCGTACTGTTTGGACTGTCGAAGGTCACATAAGCTTAATGAGGCCTACACACGCAGTCGAACACCGAGAACGTCTACACAGCTTCCGCATGTAAGGTTCAAGTCTTCGAACTTCCGAACAGGACAGATCACACATTTGTGTCACAAAGTTTATCCGTAATAGTAACCGGAATCAAACATGACGGGGCTGGTGGATGCCGCGCGGTCTAATCTCGGCAATACAGCCGATTACTAACAGTACTGCTTTCTCATCGGCTCAAAATTCACTAAAACCTATCAAGGCAGACCTCCACAATCGCGCCACTCTCACAGAATGCAAAACAGCAAAACAAATACTCTAATGGTGCCGTTGGGTAGACCATTTGCAGTCACGTGTCCTGTTAAGAGTAGATCATATCCAGACATGAAATACGGGACTTTTTGCTGCGTCACTGTCGCTCGCGTACAACGTGGATAGACGTGCCAGTTGGTTGCACATGCTACAACAGTATGAACAGACAACCGCGGCAGATCACTAACAAACTGAATAAGTGTTCAGCATTCATGCTGTGGATGTGTTTTACTGAGTAACGTGCAATAAGTCGATTTGGTTTACAAGCAATACAACAGCGCTCACTTAACCACTTACCACATTGCTGGATAGCCAATAGCATAGGAAATTGACGTTTTCTGTTAAATTGACATTATCGAAAGGGGCTGGTGTTGAAATGAGCTAACGTTGGTTTCCAAACAAGTATGCCGTCAGTAGAAGGCATGTTCATAACTAGCTTCACTGAGTCAACTATCTATGGAATTGTTACCGGATATATCGGTATTGGTACAGGAACAATCAGTGTTTGTGTGTCCGAAGAGACATCTTCACAGCGGATTCATTTTTCATCTTATTTGAATATACCTGATTTCATCTATTTTTGTGTTGCGTTGTATCATTTACATCAGTTCACAGGATAGTAAGCATTTTTGAGATTACAACCTGAAAGGGAAATGCGAGTTACATTCTGCTTGGACTGATGGCCACTCCTCTGCTAAAACCATTTAACCATGTCCGAGAACTGGCGCTATTATGAGAGTTTTGTTTGCACTTGTTTTTCCTGTTCTCTTAATTCTCCTGTCGGCAACACATGTCGCTGAAGTGAACAACTCTTACATGCGACATGCTTGCAACAGTTATGACAGAATTTGAATCACTTCAGTTCTCTTAACATCTTACAATTGGAAAGTGATATTTGTGTCCCATACAGACCAACTTCAACATTTGAACGATGCGAAGTTGTTCGCAAAATTCCTGATCAAAAGTTTTCCAGATTAGCGAGAACATCCATGAGCCTGGATGTATGGGCTTCTGCTTCATTTCACTTTTCCGTCAGTGGGCATTTGTGTTTCAGCTACCTAAGTGCATGAACGGCACAATTTCCGTAACTTTGGTAAGGTCAAATTTACTTAACCGCATCACTCGTGGAGTGGCACTTGACTAAGTAAAAAATATCATCTGATTCTGCACACCGCCCCAGCGAGCAACGTTAGAAAGGATTTTTGCAAATTTTAAAATTATTTCGATCTTTGTCGACGCTCATGCATTCGTTAAAAGGTGAACGGGGTCAGTTTTTGAACGTTGGTTTTTTTTTCATGATTATCCACTTCTGAGCTTAACATGTAGTTATGGGTAAGTTCTAAACAGTCAAGATATGACTAACTACTTCTCTCTGTCAAGTAATTGCTCTCTTATCTCGATGTTTCGATTTCAGATCGTTCGTCTACAAGGTCAGATAAAAACGTACAAATCGATAGCCGACTCGTGTGAACAACAGGAGGCTGATCTGAAGCAAGATCGGCGTAGATTTCAACGTGAGGTTAGTTCTATTGGGGTGGTAGGCCCCCTTTTTGTTGACTATTTTGTTGGTAACTTATGAGCTTAAACTTCTGTTATAGCACAGCCATACTTATGACTTCTACATACTATGGCCTTAATTACCGCCCTTCCTAAATGCTGCTAGAGTTCACGTGGGGTTGGTGAAAAAGGACTGTAATTTTTGTGGTAACGTTTATCAAACTTGTAGTGACTTGGATGTTACATTGATCATCCACTATGAAGTAATCTACGTACTATTGTAGAGAATCATGATTTTTCAAACATAGTTCTCCTGATCTCTAGACCATCTTTTTTCAAAATGTTGGGACTTAATTTGACAGTTTTGACTAAGGGTCAATTACTCCACCTACGCTTTACTAGGAGAGAAGAGTGTAATGTCTTGCAACCGATAGTCCAATAACTAATCCACCTTCCTCTTGAACCGACAACCGTTAAACATGGTCTTACCGTCTACAAAATAACTATTTTCCCAGAGGAATGGAAGTTGTATCGCAAGATAACCAGACGGTGTGTAATACCGGCACTGATGCCACTTCGGTTTCCAGCATCGATAGGTTGTTTTTATATGTATTTTGTGCTAAAGAAAAGAGTGGATGAAATAGGAAAGAACGAGACGCAGAAAAGAATGGTAAAAGAAACAAGAATTCAAGGGATGACAGTTAAACGCCGAAATTGATGTTAGTTCACTTAAACAATGCAAAAACGTTAGAAGCGGAAAAATCGGGTACACTCAGTCTCATAGCAGAATCAAATGTACCATAACAAAGAGGCTGTTTGTCAGTTTGGTCGGTTTATTGAAGAAAAAGCCTAATCCAAAGGTCGTGCCAATTCCTAAATGGTCTTCGATCAAATTCGTCTCATTAATCGTTTTTCTTTCCTGATTTTGTTTGATTTAAGGCCAAATATCATTCAGTATAAAGAGTTCAGCAACAAAATTCTACATTTGTTGGCAGTAATGGACTTATAAAAAACGGTTATCCTTACAGAAGCATGTGAAGTAATTTATACGACCGGTTGTCATATTTACAAATGGAATTCGAAAAAATGTTTGGGTATCTTCGTAGCTTTTTTAAATAAGCGAATTTTTCAATGATATGCGCGTGCCAACTTTATCTGTTCTGTACACCTCCTGAACACTGTCATCGTAAATGCCTGTAGTCTGTTTGTAACACATCCTGTCGTCCTTTAGTTTTCAATTTAATTACCGAACTTTGCACCGTTGTTTGCTGTTCTTATTGCATAGCTATCTGCCTTAACTTTCTCCCTTCTCTCAAGTACAGAGTTGTGAATGCAAATACCTAAATCGAATCAGAACACTCGTGAAGATATTACCTGTTACTTCGCCTCTTATCGCCTATTGTGTTCTCTTAGCTAAGTGTTCATCTGGTCGCCTACGTCGTAAATAAAAGCTTATGTGCGTCAAGTGAAGATCGTTGATACGAATCTATCTCTAGTTATCTCTAATCGGGTATTTTTCAGTATGATCCACAAGGTTAAAACGGTCTTCTTACCGCTTCTATTGAGTATCCAATCCAGTTTATTCTCGTATTCTTTAGGTCTGTCAGGCAAACGCGTCCAAGATGATGGTCATGCATTAAATGTTTCTTTCTCTAACGGCTTAGTTCGTTTTCTCAGCCGAATATCGGAAACAAGTTGTTTGAACTTTCGTAAACAGGAACAAAATTATGAAACTAATCAACATTTTATGAGTAATTTTGTTGCACTACTTCTTAGGGTAAATATTTCGCGTGCTTGAACAACTGAAATCATTCCATCTAATAATACCGATCATTTATTCAGTGCATTTTTTTTCCAAGGATTTGCCACATAAGGTTACGCAATTATCCATCATAACTCGATAGGTCTGTCCGGTAATTTTCCATTTGTTTCATCTTGCATATATGCGCGTATGTGTTCTTGAAAAAAATACACGTCACATCAACGATATAACACGTGTATCTTCAATATGTGCGTCCCTTTGCTGGGTTAATGATCCAAACACAAATGTACGGTCGTCTTAATTTCAAATGGATGCGATTAATGAAAGTGTCCCATTTTTAACCCCGTCTGATCTCAAGCAGCAATTTTCCTCGAATTGAACAGTGGCAAGGTTAGATATTCGAGAATTGTTGCCCAGCAGTTTTGGCTGAACGTTTAGATGCGAGAGTTCAGTTGTGCCCTATGAATTCAATGGTACACTTCTCAACGTGTCCGCTAGCCAAAAGTGGCTGTTTCAATGTGAGCTCTACGGTCACTTGTGGGTGATTTCAAACAAACGAAAATTATCGATTTTTTGTCGGTAATTAAAGGTATTTGTGCGTATGATAACTTGCTAAAAGACTTCAGTGGCCATGATTTGTTGTCAGTCGTTTTCTTAAGAGTTGTATCTCAACATTGAGGACGATCGTTAACGGAATAGGCTACAATTCTTTCCACTGGCATCCTCGGGAGTAAAACCAATCTTTACGTAGGTCGTTTCTTTAATAGCCATTACGGTACCACTCCTGATTGCATTATCGGTGGGAGAAAGATCCACTCTCCCCGACCATGCGTGGTTTAACGTGGGTGGAGACTCAATTCGCATAAACATTTAAGCTAGCGTGTGGAATTTCATAGCAACAGGAGGAAACACAACCTCGATGACCTTAACAAAGGGTCCCGGTACTTGAATGACTTTTGAAATGATTGTGTGTTTTGGTAATAAAACTAGTTACATGTGATCCGTCATTGTTTAGGGTGTGTTTTCAAAGGCGGATATGAATGAAATGACTATCCCGAATTTTGACTATTATTTATTATTGTACACACGTGAACGAACACCGCATTCCAGCAAGACTCTGTTCTGTTACAAATATGCGTCACGGAAAAGTGACTTCTCCGTGCAATGCGCATTTTTGACGAATCAGCCTATAGTTGTGATTTAGCTCTCCATAAACTTTCCAGGATGCTCTCATTTGGTTGATATCTCGTTATACTTAAATCCACAACTTCATGATGTTATGAGAATGGAATAATTTGAGTTCAGTTCCTGTTGATTTGTTGATCAGATACTTATCGAAATATTGTATTGAATTTCATTAGCCGGACACCAATAAGTCCAGCCAGTTCGTACTGGAAAAACTAGGCGGTTTCGTGGTTCGTATGGCCTTCGATAGTGTATTGAAGAGTAAAAGCCTTCCAGTTGAATTTCGCATGTTGTAATTTTTAGTTCTTTCATGTATTGTCATTCTTAACATGTGCTTTCGCAGCTCAGGGTTGAGTTAACTGTCTGTCAAAACGAATTGTATGTGCATACGCCTAAGGCGCATAATGTGTGCTAAACGTAAGTGCCATAGTGGATAAAGAAAGACAAATATTGAAAATCAGTTAGATGAAAACAGTAACAAGAAAGTCGTCATGGACTTCGGTTTCACGCTGCTTCTGACAGTTTGTCTAACCACGGGTTTACATTGATTTTCGGCCTTCAGCCGGTAACGCTCTGTCTAACTATGTCATAAGGCCAAAATCATGAACCTTGCAACCTGCCCCATATATTGCTAATCTACTTCCTGCTCCCAACCGTGGGAAACGTACGCTGTTGCAAGGCTCGTCAGTATACGGTGCCTTGCATCATTCGGTGACTGCTTTTGTAAAAAATAACGGCGAAAATTCTGCATGAAACATACGGCGCTGAAAAGTCACTTCCGTAACATATACAACAGCCACTTTTTCAATGCGCAACTTATCTACAACGACCACCATTAACAGTTTCCAACATGCTCACTACTTTGTTCCAGTTGTTCTCACATCGCAGTCAGTTTCGTCAAACTTGAGGGTTCCAGCCTCGTTTGGACCCATGTGTGATAGAAGGGTGTAAAACCGGCCAAGCTGCCTGAGAACCAGTTGAACACGTACCGAATGTCCTTCAGTGAGACGAAAAAATAGGACATTATTGAGCTTCTATTGTTCAGAACGAATGATAATTTGTATATCCAAATCGATGCCTTTCAGTGGTTTGAACAGTTGGATACGTCAGCGTTTCAGAGAGCACAAAGCAGACGTATACCAGCTTTTTTTCCCCAGTGACCGGTACACATTTCATTGGTATGCAACATTTGTTCGGTCTGTCTATTTGTTTTGTCGTCACTTAGACGCTCATATCTCCTCCATTAAAAACTATAAAAGACTGAGAAAGTGAAATCAATGAGAAAGAGCAGCTTGTAGAAGAGGTAGAGGTTTCTCAATTGCAAAGACACTTCGGATAACTATTAGGCTAGGGCTGCGTATACTGAAAAGGTGTACCAACTTACTGCCAAAGTTTACTGATTTTCAGTTTGATTTAGTCACGTACTGTAAGCTAATGACTGTGAAACAAACATTTAAAAGCTGTATGATAAAGAAGGAAGATCATAGTGTAATACGACACATTAGCAGCGCGTCTGACATTTTTATCATTCTAGAACGCATCGCATGCAGTTATTTTGTGGGCACAGTAGTGCTTCCTTTCTGATAGAATTTGCTGAGGGCGATCGTTCTAGGGGAGTGGGGTGGGACGCTGTGCATTGTTCTTTAGTTTATACGAAAGTGATTTTATTTTCCTTCCCATTGTTTGAGTCAGTAGTTTCGTTAATATTCTATATCACATCACGTAATCCGCTTAATTCGCTTGGCGGTCGTTGGTAGTAAAGTGAACGAAGGCTAAACATGAACTTCAATTGCTCTTTTTTTATAGTATCCTTTTTTTACCAGGTGACCCTTCTCCGTTATTTTTGCAATGTAACAGTAGGATAAACAATGCACAAACAGCTTTATGGTCGTCAGTGTTATTACCTCGAGATAAACAAATTTCTGTGTGTTGTGATCACCAATTTGTTTGCACTTTTGCGTGTGACTTATCGATGGGCAACCACTTTTGTGTTAGTTTATTTTCTGGTGGATTTAAAAACAACCGTTATGATATTGTTACCACATTTACGTAACTTTTTCTGCAATCCAACGTGAAGGACAAATAATTGGCGATGTGCTAGTTCAGATGAACTTGGTCGTCCTCGTTTAAAGTTGGCTATTTTACTCATTTTTAACCTATGGATTGTTCAATTGAACTTGAACGCATCGATGCACGCGATGTAGGAATGCCATCTGACCGAACTATCTTCTCATCGGTCTCATACAAAAACAGGTCTTAAATGGTTGAAATTATCACTTTTTAAGTCTCTTGCTTTTAGACAGTGTAAGCTGCTGATCAGGTTGTTCATTAACTTTCTACTGATGACATTTTAGATGAGACCCAACTGTGAAAAGTGAGTGATTCGGCTGGATTCAAAACTGCGACAAAAACACCATGCCTCAACGCGGCAAGCGCTCTACCAGCTGAACTAGGAAGCCACGCAGCGAGCTCGGAAATTTCACATTTGGACTCGATTACCCAGTCGTCCCATTGTCTCATATGGAATCCATCAAATGATCCAGGAGATCGACTGCCTCGACGGGATTTCTCAAGCAGTTCATGCTGGAATCCACCAACGCCATTGTTGAAATTTCCGAGCTTCTGGCCTGGCTTCGTAGCCCAGCTGGTAGAGCGCTTGCAGCGTTTGGACATGCTGTTTTTGTCACTGATTCGAATCCCACCGAAGCCTTGATGTTTCACAATTGGGTATCATCTAAAATCATAAATCAGCAAAACTACTTATTAGTAATAGTAGTGAAATGTTCGTAGGTGGTCTTCGGGTCTTTTTATGATCAGTGAACCGGTGGGTATTGATTTTGGACATATATCTTTCACCACTTTTTTTCAGTTAGCTTTTTATATCAATGACCATCGTTTAAAGGTTTTCGGTATAGTCCACCTGACACTTACTTACTAATTACGTTCATCTCGTCTCGTTGCTGTTCATTGTTGTTACTACAAGTTTCCCCCTCTTTTCTCACCTGCGTCCAAAATATGTGTCCACGTTTGTCATTTGTCATCAGAATGTGTGAGCCCCATCCACTCATCCGCATACATTTTGTTCACCTACTTACCGAGCGTCAGCTGTCTCTACTTAGTAAACTTACGAAACATGAATACTACCGAGCACAACATCACAGTTCAACTGTGATGGGGTTGCACATGGAGCACGTTCTTGGGCACTCTGAGTAGGGTTATCCATCAGTCGACTAAGACTGGTCGAACTGACTAGCCTAAAACAGTTCGAAGGTAACGACGATGTCAAGCTTTGAGTGCCTTGGTCTGTGACGCGTGAAACGAATCACGTCACTAATTTCCGCTACTTTTATAAAAGGTTCGAATCAAGAGCTGGTTGTGAATTTTCATACCCCTCCACGCGTTTGCATTTAGCCCTTACAAATTCTGCCTAATGCGTCGCTTCGAACGTGTCATGAACGATGCTAAGAGATAAAGACGATGTGCCAAAAGTCATTCATGTGCACACCATTGTAGGAAATTGACCCACTTTACTTGTCCATATATGTTGGTCACCGTGGTGTTACGTTGAGACACGACATAGAAACCAGTGTTTTGGTGACTGTTTAAAACGTTCACCTACTGACGTAGACGCTCAATCAAAACTCACGCTGCGACAATTGAAAACCAGAGTTGAATGGAAATTCTTTTAAACATTTGTGTGGTCCACAACTGTTGGTCGCTTGCTTGATGTTCATTATCATTCTGCGAGAACATTTTTGCTCAATCTGATGAGAGTAGTCGCAAAGCTGACGTTCGAAATTGGATCTCTACATCAATGAAGTTAGTTACGATGTCGGCAACTCGGGAACTTATGATACTATATACAGTCGCTCACTTCTAGTGGAAACAGAAAGTTTAATATTCTAATTTTTTTCTCAACAGGTGAGACTATTCAGTGCAAATGTCACTGAAAGATTACCTGCCGTATATTTTGTGAACTCATGTTGTATAACGTGCAGCTTTATTTATCAGTAGTTTGGCAAGACTCGTACGTCCGAAAACTAGAGGGTACATCAATGCCGGGAAAACCAGGGTCTGGAAGCGACAACTGGAAACGTGTATATGCACTATGCGTTATGCGTCACTAGAGTGGTCGTAACTGCACCACTGCCAAGGACATGAGTACATGGCAGCCTTTTCGTCTGACCGCTCCACTTTGACCTGTCTGACAAGGTTGCGCCCAGATAGACCGAAGTCGTAGCCAGCATAGCCCTCCGGATCGATACAGGGCACAAGCCTGACTGCTTCGTCGATGTAGCGGAATAGGTCACTTAGATCGCTGGTTTTAGAGGCTATTTGAGAGGACAGTGTATCGCAATCAATGGCGTTGTTGCATTCATACCATTACTGGTTCTTCCCTTTAGTCTTCTTTTATTGTTATCATTATTATAATAATAATTATTATTGTAAGCCTTTTCAGTAACGTTTTCTTCCAGGATATTCCATATCACCGGTGGTCCGAGCCACAATCATTTCTGGTCAAGCCCAAGGCTGACGATACTGAGACATATCTGTAACTGCCTTCTCTTGTTTTCTTTGCGGTAGCTCCGTGAGGTTCAAAACCAACTGGAGGATTGCAAATCCGAGAACGCCCGACTGATCCGTAAACTGGATAAGCTGACTCGCAGTTCCGTTGCCCCGTCGCTCAGCCTAGTTGGGGGAAGCTTGCGTGGAGCTCGTGAGTCCTCGGCACATCGTTGATCCTAATCTGCAATTCTCTGTGGTCCAAAGCAATTTAGGTCGACTTTACGTCATTGTTAGCCGCCAACCTTCGCTAGCATCACCTGTCTGTTGTATCTCCAACTCCACTCGATTTGTTGCTGATTTCCATACTTGTAAATTCCCCTTTTCTTTTGGCATATGGAAGGCCTCCAGCCAGCTGCACCATTCGTTAAAATACCAGACAGCTTTGTGTCGGCTATCTTTGTTCGCTCTTGTTCTTCGTCGTTTGTGTTCCAATCTATTCGCCTGCCTCCTCCCTTGATCAGTCGATATGTGTGTGTTGTAAAGCAAATTTTGTACATCTCACGGCTATTGGTCATTTTACAACAGATACACGCACATATTCTAAACCGGCTTCCCCATTAACCATTTTGTACCTAGTAATATGCTCTTTTGCGTTCGAATTCGCGATCGTTTCTTGTACAGGAATTCACACTTCACATTTTTTCATTAGTTGTTTTCATCCGGCACCAAGCCTGCTCGATTATTGGCTTTGCTTAGAAAATCATGTCCCTTAACTCTCACCAACCTTTGCAATGTCACATCTCTCTCCTTGTCTCTCTCTCTCTCTGACAACACTCAGCCTGTTGCTTACCCTTGCCTTATGGAAAATGGCCTGTTTGCAGTGCACAAGAGTGTATGATTTCCTCAACCTGTTCTACCCCCTTGTTCTTTCTTTTTCCGTTTTTCTCGATTGCTCATTTGTATTGTTTTTTTCCTTTTCTGTCACCTTTGCCGGGTTTGCTTTTCCGCGCTGTCATTTGGTTTATTTTTATTTAAACGATTCTCTGCTCACCTTCTCGTGCTTATATGTTTTCGATTGCTGTGTGACGCTATTCAGAATTCAGCTGTCGAGTGTGTTAGCGTCGTTCGTGTACCGTCAACTTTTCATTCCACACAATGTGTACAATTCTACGATTGGTGTCCAGTCTGGATTATGTTGATTATTAGATGTGTAGGTTAGCCAACTCAGTGTTAGATTGTTCCTGTCCAACTTAGTTTAGCCTGACTGCGATCACATGGGGGTACACAGACGGAGTCCACTTTTGAGTCTGAACCATATGCGGAATTCGACTGCCTGGATAATTTGGCTGTATGCTTGTTGCTGCCAAGCTAGTATGAAATCTTCATTTATTCATAGGAAGTATGCAAAATTTAATTGTTTAAATGAGACTCAGTTGTAAAAATGGCTTCGGTTGGATTAGCATTGGTCGCAAGAATCCCTTGCGAAATGTGCTCCACGATCCGAGCTACACCGATAGTTCGCACATCTCACTTCTGCCTTCGGTTACCCTCGTGCCGCATTGTGTCATGGAATCGCCTGAATAATCCAAGGAGTAAACCGCTGTACTGAGATTACTCACGCTGAAATCTATCAACACAGCTGTTGAGATTATATTACTGAGTAACGTGACAGATTTGGTGGTTCAGTTGAGATCCGGTTTCGAAGTAGCTTGATTTCTGTTAGGTTCGTATCGTCGACAAGAGCCGCATCTCCTTACACACAGCATCTGAGCCGGTAAGTAACAATTCTTACCTTTATCATTGATTTGCTTCAATGTGCAACTGTCGTCTATGTGTAGCTCAACAAACTTCCATTATGTTTCTTCAAAGATAGGCTTCCTCTAAACAATCGTTCTGTTTTCAGGATACAAAATATTTGCTTTTTTCGTAGGTTGCGCGAATAAAATGACCATCACCTGAGACATGGTTTTGATAACCGCACAGAGTTCTGCCCGTTTTAATCAATTATATCTACGCGCGAGTGCCCAAAATCAGTGCAGAGGGGCGGGCGCCAGATAGTCAATGCACGTTTAACTCAAGAAGAGACATACTTTGTCAAAGAAGTTTGCTGTGAACAATATCACGCCTTCAGAGCTATCACAACTTGATGTTCGATTCCTTACATTCTCTCTCTGGTTATTACTTGAACCGATCGCTCTTGACGCATGGGGGTGACCAATACCGTGTTATCCTGTTCGTGGTTGTTCTCCGTTATCTTAAGTGCACTGATTTTGTAATGGACTCATGGTTTTGTGACGATGCCTTTAATGTATTTTCAATGCAGTTTACGTCACCGACATATGGCTGTTTACTGTGTATTATTCTGTATACCCAAGAGCGACGATCACTGACACTATTACAAAGTGATTCGCTACAGAAAATGCACGCAGCTTACCTTGAACCAATGGACTGATGTGCCTACGCTTGATTGATGTACACATTGAGTGGATCGACGTTGGCGCACATATTAACGCAGTTTTGGAGTCTATCTTCACAGATGCGATCGGTGTTTGTGCTGGTCGCTAACTAGCCATATGATAGGTACTCGTGTGCCCTATGTCTCAGTAACCGTAATTGTTGTGAGTCACATATGTTCCCTTGGTTGTTCGAGTAGGTAAAGTATTTGTCACTTACTGAGTTTATACAGTTTCCACCAAATTTGAAGGAAATTCAGCTTTCATTTTGACAAAATAGGCGAAGGCAATTTCGGTTTATATTTGTCGTACACACAGGTTGCTCTTTCGTGTTCTTGGCATAGCTGTTGCGTCAAGTTTATCAATCCAGGTTAGTCGAAACGCAATCCGGTCAGCTTAAATGTCTTCGTAGCGTTGCGTCGTAATTTATGTTTAACAAACGTGTTACGCGGGACATCGGTCTCGGATGAGCTCTGGTATTGTTTGTTTGTCACCATCCAGCGAAGGTGAACTGTCAGGGTGGCATATGCCCGGTCTAACCATCTTCGTTTTCTCGTCGCATTTGTAACCTACATAGGGAGCTATCTGTCAGGACGCTATTCGCCATATTCCTCATTTTTGTCTAAGCTAATGAGTTTGGATTGGCGTGAGATTGGCAACATTTTATGAAGGGCTTGACTAATCTGAACTCAACACAATAACCCGATTGTTAGGCTTCAGCCAACTTGTACTTCCGCGAATATATTCACTGGTAGCCACTGTTTTCTCTGTGTGTGACAATGTTTTTCACGATCGAAGGTATTGCTAGTTCTACCGTACACATTTGTTCTCCCAGTCTGTACACTCGATCGCAGTTAATCTCATACTGTCAGAGTTACTAAATCTGGACAGCTTGAGCAGTTAGGATGCACACTTAGATATCATGCTCAAGTCGGAGAGGAATGCTCCTATGATCAACTTTTGATCGAATGGATAACAGTCCTTTCTGAAGCGTTTACGGAAAGAATAGCGGAGTTGATAGTTGAGTTCAGCTCTTTTAATCCACACACACACGGTCAGCGGCATCCGCTTCCGGATTAGCTTATCACATTGACCGAAGCCAAAGGGCACTTGAGATTTGCCGTCGCCGTAATTGGCTTTTGCCGCACCGCTCGCGGTTCCACTCACGCACCTCGTGTCCAATGTAATACCGAAGGGATGAGACCAGGAGGTGTGTGAATGGAGGCCTTTCTGTGCAGCCGGCCAACGCTAGCTTGCCAGGTGGTAAGCCAGTACGAACATGAAACTCTTATCCCTCGAAAACAAAAAAACGGGAGGACCTGAATGGTAAAATCTGAACTGGAAAGAGGTATCTTGAAAATATAG